>CM024592.1:24117318-24241579 GCA_014182565.1 Eucalyptus marginata | reverse complement strand
CGGAGTCATGGGTAACACGACCTAGCCACGAGCTTGTTGGTTCGGCCCTGTCATCCCATGGCTTCATTTTGGGCCATCTAGAGTAGAAATCGAACCACTTGTCCATGCGCATGTCTATGACCTTTACATCGATGCTCAATGAGTAGGGTAAGTTTTTCTTGAATTATGTTCTTCGCAATTTACTTATTTGCTTTCATTTTGGTGGGTCCATGACAAATTAGGTTGATCATACGATGGGAGTACCCGACCTTCGCATCATCTCCGTCCCGAAAGCCGAAGCTTCGCGCGTGGTGGGATAAATTGGATCCAACCAGGCGTGATTGGGTGCGATCATATGTTGGACGTTTACTTCCCTATTAGAGATAGAAATTCATTCTGGTGTAGTACAAGCGTTAGCGCATGTTTGGTGCCCCGAAACTTGCACGTTCATACTCGGTGATCACGAACTCACTCCAACCCCGGAAGAATACGGTGTTGCCATCGGAAAAGCCCTTGGTGTCGGGAGTTAATTGGCCCACCTGTAGAGGATTGAGCATGCATCGACCTTATCTCGATTTCCTTAGAGTTAGGAGGAGGATGATGTGAGGAAAGTTTTGAAAGCTAATCGCAAGACTTGCCCATTTTCATTCATAAACGGGCTTTTTCAAAATGCCCCATCTTTTCAAAAGAATAGGATCTTCCTGTTAGCTTTCTTCGGGTTCGTGTTATTCCCACATTGTAGGAATGCTATTAACCCCTCCGTGGCATGGGTAGTTCGTGAGGTATGTATGGGAAAGGGTTTTGTTAATGCCGTCCGATCAAACTTTTCTTTCCTTACCCGCTTTAAAGAAAACAAAGACGGGGTTTTTCATGCCCCTCCCGAACTCTTGCAAATTTGGTTCTTCTCTCACGTTAAAGGGTTTGGTAGTTTGATGACCGTGAACAACATCTTTGACTCTCATCACCCTATCCTGAAGTTTAAAGATAGGAAGACGTTTGCCCCCGATTATCATTATTCTGAGTGGTTAGTTTTCATGACCAACCCTGGACCCGAAGATCTCCAATGGCACGCCAAATGGCTCGAGTTCGAAGCGCGGTTCACGTGTGGGCTTATCGGACCTATTCCTTTGTTGGGAATTAAGAGTCACCGAGTACTACCCACCCGAGTCACCCGCCAATTCCAAGAGGTTCAACAACTTCCACCGACGATTCAAGAAGACCCGCTCGGGATAGACTTGACGGATGCCAAGATCACGAAGACTCCGTCGCGTTAGTCAAGTCGATGTGGGATATGTGCCACCCTCGGGAAGGCGGATATGGCCCGAAGAGGAGTTGGAAGGGCAAGAGAAGACCTACTACGCCTCGATGGAATACATCCTTAGCACAAAAAATCCCAAGAGCTTACGCCCGAAGATTCCCGACGTACCATTAAAGACCACCCACCGAGCCGAGATCAAGCACCTCAAAAAGGAAGCTCGAGGAAGCCGAAGAGCGTGCCTCGGATTGACCCGAGTTAGCGGGGCTACCACAAGCGGGAGCTGTCCTCGTTAGTTAGATTGAGTCAAAGTGCGATATGTAATGGGCCCATGCCCGCGTATGTTACAATGTTAAAGAGCTTGTCTTGTGTCGCAATATCGGAGATAAGAGTCATGATTAGCTTCGTTGTTTAGGTTTTCTCTCTCATTTTTTCTCCTACGTTATGTAGTAACTTTGCTTTCAATGAAACGAACGAATTGGGGCGATTAGATCTTTGTCATGGACCGACCGCATAATCATTACTCCATGCTTATATATGCTTATCTATCCTCGCAGTACTAACCAATCGATTGTCTTCCGCGTCGTCGACACGGCCAGCGGAGATCCCCGATTCGCACACGCGAAAGTCGAATGGAGAACGAGGACGCGCCAACGTACGCATGGCCAAGATGGAGGACCAGCTAGCCCAACTCACCTCAATGATGCTTGAAATAAGCCGGGGAAGCTTAAGGAGCCCCTACTATACTGTCCACCGGAACATCCACTCCTATGTCATCGGGAGACGCTCCCCGTCGATCGGAGGCGCGCATGTTCTTTGATCTCCAGGGAAAGCTGGGAGAGGCTCCTTCGTCACGCCAATCATCGTCAACTTGGATCCTCCTCCGAAGGAAGACCCAACACCCCGCCTAAGTGAAGAGAGTGAAAACGTTTGGCAAAGATGGAGGAACGACTATGTGCCTTACAAGGCTACGAGCTGAAAGGAGCTGATAGGCTGTCCCCATACACCAAGACGAACTTCCCCGAGAATTTTCAAGAGCCGAGTTCACAAGAAAGTATGACGGAACGGGGTGTCCCAAGACCCACCTTAGGTATTACATGAGGAAAATGGCTCGTTATGCGACAATGTGCCATTTCTCATACACACACATTCCAAGATAGCTTGGAAGGCATTGCCCGACGTGGTTCATTGACCTTTGGACATTGAAGAATTCACTAGTTGGGAAGACTTAACCAATGAGTTCTTACGGCAATACCGGTTTAATACCGAGCTCGCCCCCACGAGAAGAAGAGTTGACCCGTATTGAGAAGAAAAGGAACGAGTCATTTAAGGCCTTCGCGCAAAGGTGGAGGACCATGGCCTCATAAGTGAAGCCGGCCTTGAATGAGAGGGAGATGAAACAACTGTTCCTAAAGACACGCCCCCGAATTCTTCCAAGGGTTAGTGTTCTCGGGTTGCCGAACATTTTCGCAACTAGTTGAGGTAGGTGAAGGAGTCGAATGGGCAATGGTTGAGGGAAAGATTTCAACCGGAGGCACGAAGAAATTCTGGCAAGAAAAGATAAGGAGGCGCAGTTGAAGTAGCACTTGTGCAAGAGCCGCCTTTCCCTCAACCGTCCCTCAACACCGTGCGTAAGCCTATAGTGGTCCAAGGTAGCTTGTCACGAGCATATGATAACGGCAAGAGGCCCTTTCGAAAGGATTTTTCTCCACCGCCACGCCCCATTGTCAAAGCTGTTGCCTATGCTCCTTGAAAAGAGGATGGTCGCGAAGGAAGTACCTAGAGACAATCCCCGAGGTTCGCCGGGTTCGATCTCGAACAAGACTGTGAATACCACATGGGAGAAAGGGGGCATGATGTAGATGATTGTAACGTACTAAGATACAAGGTTCAACGGCTTCTAGACAAAAACATCTTGACTTTCAAGGAGGCTCGGCCCTAATGTGCAAAGAACCCCCGCGGATCATGCGGGGAGGAGTGAACTCAATTTCCGAGGTTACACGGGCATGTCAACAACCTTTAGCGATGGATGCTTCCAAGTTGTATGAGTCCTTAGTGCTGGCAGGATACTATGGAGGTCGGGGGAATGTGACACTAGAAGAGAAATTGGAACGCGTTCGTAGGATGGTAGCCATGGGCGTAATCCAACGCGGAGAAGAGGGAGAGAGGGTTGTATCCATGATAATGCCATCGTCATTCCGCTCATCTTCCTGCAATTTTTCTCATGTATCTCGTGCGAGGAAGGTTGCGCCTGGAATTTCGAAGACCCCAGCTTTGTACGAGGAAGAGGTGATAGCTATGATAACTCCGATGGTGATTGAACTATCTGATGAGGAACCCTCCGGTGATGTAGAGATGGAAACCACTGAACCCACGGTGATCGACCTTATGGTCGAAGAGATGTCGGCAATCGAAGTCACGGAACGAACGCAATGCCAGGGCCACGATAGAATTGCCACCCGGGAGAAAGATGGAGTGATAGTGTTGGAGAACCCTCCCAAATTCGATCCCAAAGCGTACCTTGGGACTATGGAACAAGCGAGGTAGACGTTGTCACACGATCGCCGCTGTTACGCCCCGATAAAGGAGTAGAAAAGAAGGCCGTGACCGAGGAGGCAAAGCAATTCTTGGCCGTAGTAAAGTCCCAGTGAGTTCAATGTGGTGGATCAACTACGGAGGCTACGCCGGCTCAAATCTCCCTCCTAGAATTATTCAAATCTTCGAGAAACACAGGGGACATTTTCTTTGAAAGTCCTTAATGAGGTGCACGTGCCGGAATCAATTGATGAAGTCCAATTGGAGGAGTTTGTTGGGGCCGTTCTGCGAAAGACCAAATCTCCTTTGATGAAGATCTCCCCACGATGGCCCTAATCATACCAAAGCGCTACACATCTCGGTGAAGCATGAGAGCACTCTTGTTTGCAGAGTGTTGATCGATAATGGTTCGGCACTCAATATATGCCCTTTGGCTACGCTCCACCGTCTCGACATTGATCTTGGAAGAATTCGTACTGGCAAGTCAAGCGTACGGGCTTTCGACGGGATGAAGAAAGAGGTGATAGGGGAAATTGAACTTGAGTTGCTAATCATTTTTGTACTTTTCCAAGTCCCGTTCCAAGTGTTAGATATACCAAGCGCTTTTAATTTTCTGCTAGGGAGGCCATGGATTCACACAATGGTCTTTTGCCTCCGGCCTTCATCGAAGGTACGATTTGTGGTGGACAACAGGCTTGTCACGGTCCATGGAGAGTCTGACTTCAAGATCTACCATGAGACAGCCATCCCGTATGTTGAGCCTGAGTGTATCGAGGAATCTAGCTTTCAAACTTTTGAGTTGGTATCCATGGTCCATGTGCCTGCAGGATCTTTCACAAGGGCTCATGAATTGTCTAAGCTTGAGCCATAGGCGTGGGAAAGATTATGTTGGCAAGTGGATATAGTCGGGAGAAGGTCTTGGACCGCATGGTCGTGGTATGCGAAGGCCCATCGAAGTTCGCAAGAACTCGAGAAGGAGGGCCTGGGATATGTTGAGGTACGAGGAGGTTGTAGCGAACGAGGTGGTCGAGGCAACCGAGGAGGCCGTGGAAGGCAGAGAGGCCGAAGTGCTCAAGGAGGCCGAGGTGGGTATAGAAACCAAAATGAGCATATTGCCCAAACCGAGGAGGGCGAGGGCAATCAAAGTTTGTTTTCCTCGTTGCTGGAAGAGACGTTCCCAGGACCTCCAAGGATGTTGTTCGAAGAGGAGGAGGATATCTATGGTGTGATCGAGCTATTCGAGGAAGACATCATATGCACCATCCCGGCGTACGAGGAAGCCGAGTCCTCTGAAGTTGTGGCTATCCCTTCAGAGTAGGGCGGTTCTTGTCTAGTCTAGTCTTTCGTTTTATGTTTTCTCCCCGCGGGATCTCGTAATTTTCCCTTTATTTCCCGTTTATGTCATTTGTAACGTGAACTATGGTCAACCCCGATCTTGAGCCGTTGGTCGAGGGGGTAGTGTGTGTTAAATACGGCCTTATCTTTCCTCATTTAATAAAATAGACACGTGTTTTATTAAGGACATGTGGAAGCACATCAAACTAGCCCTATGATGGTCGCTGAGGTCTAGGCCTCCACATGCTTCCTTATTTGAATGTTTTGCGAGAACGAGGAAATCCGAGGATATGAGGACGAGTTCTTGAAAATTTTACAAAAAATACTTCAAAAACTTTTTGAAAACGACATGCACCGTCTTTGTTGTTGACATTACTCTAACCCATCTCATCGCATCTCAGGCATTACATTATGCATAATCATGATAAGGACGCATATGACTCAGATGTGCATGAAGAGAATCCCTCAGGTTCCGATGACACCGATGACGACGATCAGAAGGGGATCAAGCGCGAATGGAATCGACACGAAGAATCGAAGCCGTTGACTGAAGAGCGAACAGTCACCATAAATTTGGGTGATGCAGAGAATGTCAGGGAAGTAAAAATCGGGGCATGCCTCTCGAGTCGAAGCGGAAATGATGACTAATCTTTTGAAAGAGTATCAAGATGTGTTCGCCGGACATATGCCGACATGCCGGGATTGAATCCTGAAATTGTGGAGCATGCTTTGCCGACGGATCCTAGTGTGCCGCCTAAGAAGCAAAGACTTAGGAGAACTAAACCGAGTTGTCCAAGAAGATCGAAGAAGAAGTGATGAAGTTGCTGAAAGTAGATTTTATCGAGTGACGCGCTACCCTCGACCGGGTAGCCAATATAGTGTCGGTAATGAAGAAAGATGGGCGAATCGGGGTGTGCGTTGACTACCGCGACTTGAACCGAGCAAGTCCCAAGGACGACTTTCCACTCCCGCATATCGATGTCTTAGTTGACAGCAAGACAAGAGATTTGAGTTATTCTCTTTCATGGACGGTTTTTCTGGATATAACCAAATCCGTATGAAGGAAGAAGACAGAGCAAAACGTCATTCATAACTCCTTGGGGAACTTTCTGCTACAAAGTGATGCCTTTTGGTCTAAAAAATGCCGGGGCAACGTATCAGAGAGCCATGGTCACGTTATTCCATGACATGATGCACAAGGAAATCGAAGTATACGTAGACGACATGATTGCAAAATCGAGACGGGGTGAAGATCATGTTAAAGTCTTGCAAAAAGTTATTCGAACGTCTTCGGAAATTCAAGCTACGCCTTAATCCCGCGAAATGCGTTTTTGGAGCGAGATCTGGGAAGCTGTTGGGGTTCATGGTCAGTGGTAAGGGCATAGAGATTGATCCGTCAAAAGTTAAAGCTATTTGTGATTTACGATCCCCGACTACCACTAGAGAAGTCCGCGGCTGATGGGACGACTCAATTATGTGGCGAGATTCATCGTCTTTAAGCTGCGAAATAGCAAAACCATTTTCAAACTCCTGAAAAAGAATGCAAAGGTTGAGTGGGATGCTGAGTGCCAAGGCGCCTTCAATAAAATAAAACACTATCTCACTCACGCACCGGTCCTAGTGCCCCCTCTCCCTAAAATTCCCCTGATTTTGTATTTAACCATACATAATGAATCATTGGGAGCCATGTTGGCACAGAAAAGACCGAACGATGGGAGAGAATGTGCGATATACTACTTGAGCAAGAAGTTCACCATTTCGAGAGGAATTATACGTAAGTTGAGAGAACTTGCGTGGCTTTGATTTGGGTCTTGCACAGCTGCGGCAATACACACTTCATCACCAAATCCCGTTGGTGACCGAAAATGATCCCGTTAGGTATCTCCTAGAGAAGCCGGCATTGGTTGGTAAGTTGGCCAAGTGGCAAATCTTAATTTCGGAGTTTGACATTCAGAGCCTGGGACAAAAGTCCGTTAAAGGTCGCGCCATAGTAGACATGTTAGCAGAAAGTTCCAAGGGGGCTGGAACATCCGATGAAGATAGTGATGCGGAAGAGAATTTTACGTGTATCAAGCGACAAATGGACGATGTACTTCGATGGTGCGTTAACTTAGCCTGGGTGCAGTGCAGGGCAGTCCTTATTTCCCAGATGAACAACACTACCCTGTCGCCGCTAAATTGACGTTCCCTTGTACGAATAACATCGCTGAATACGAAGCATGCATTCTCGGCCTCCAAGCCGCCATTGATATGAAAATTCGAAAGCTGCAAGTTTATGGCGATTCAGCCCTTATCATCTTACGTGTGGCGAAGGCAAATGGCGAACACATGATTCTAAATTGGTTCCGTATCATGAGTTTCGGGGAAGTTAACGGAAGAATTCCAAGAAATATCATTCGAATACTTACCAAGGTCTCAAAATCAGTTCGTTGATGCCCTAGCTACCTTGTCCTCGATGTTGCAAGTAGCTGGAGGCTTGGACATTGAACCGTTGAGAATTGAAATCCTTAGGCGCCCGGCTTATTGCATGACGGTTGAAGAGGAACCGGATGGACAACCTTGGTATCACGATATCTTGAAGTATCTACAGAAGGGTGAATTCCCCGAAGGAAGTGAAGCAGCGACGTATTTAAAGCATTTGATAAAGTTAGCATCAAAATTCTTCACTAGTGGAGATATCCTCTACAAAAGGTCCTTCGACTCGACATTGCTAAGGTGTGTCGATGCTAAAGAAGCCGATCATTTGATGAAAGAGATACATGAAGGGGAGTGTGGCCCCCATATGAATGGACACTTCTTGGTGAGAAAGATCATGCGACTCGGTTATTATTGGTTAACCATGGAGTCCACCGCATTCAAAGATGTACGACGGTGTCTGATGTCGATTTATGGAGACAAGATAAATGCCCCTCCAAATGAACTTCACCAAATGTCTCAATCTTGGCCCTTTTCAATGTGGGGAATTGACGTGATTGGGCCTATCAACCCCAAAGCGTCAAACGGGCATCGATTTATCTTAGTGGCAATAGACTACTTTACCAAGTGGGTCGAGGCTAACTCGTATGTTAATGTCACCGCCAAGAATGTGGCCAGGTTCATTCGTCGCGATATTATTGCTCGTTACGGGGCACCGGAGGCGATCATTACTGACAACGGCACTAATTTGAACAACAAGGTCATGGATGGCTTGCTCGGTGAGTTTCGAATTAAACATTTGAACTCATCACCATACCGCCCTCAGATGAATGAATGGAGCAAAGGAGGCGGCGAATAAGAACATAAAGAAAATCTTGTCAAAGACTGCTGAAAATTATCGAGATTGGCACGAGAGACTTCCTTATGCACTAATGGCGTACCGAACTTCTATCCGCACCTCTACGGGGGCAACTCCTTTTCACTCGTGTACGGGATGGAAGCGGTCTTACCCGTTGAGGTTGAAGTTCCTTCTCTAAGGGTCATTTCCCAATCTAAGCTTGATGAGACGAGTGGATGCAACAAAGGCATGAGCAGCTAAATATGATCGATGAGAAGAGATTGCAAGCGTGTGTCATGGTCAATGCTATCAGAGACGAGTCGCAAAAGCCTTCAATCGAAAGGTGCGTCCTAGACATTTCGAAGTCAACGACCTGGTGCTGAGGAAGGTGCTTCCAATCATACCAGATCCTCGTGGCAAATTCACCCCGAACTATGAAGGGCCGTATGTCATTAAGAAGATTCTTCCCGGTGGTGCTATGTTTTTAGTTGAAATGGATGGCAATGAATTGCCTAGACCCGTAAACGCCGATGCGATCAAAGAAGTATTTTCCATGAGTGAAATCAAGGCCGAGTAGCCACTTCATGCACAATTCGAGTCACATGGCATCGTGCATAACATTGTAGATATAATGCATATGTTGCATACGCGCACATCTATTTGTGTTTCGGGTACCCACGCCCGACGAGGAAATGGCGAAGAAAGAATTGACTCAAGAATCCATCGAGTCCTCGCATAAACGGTTGAATGTCTTTCTTGAGAGGTAATATGAAATTATTAATAAAAAGGGTAAAACCAAAACAAAACAAACAAAAAAAGAAGAATAAGGACAAAAACAAAAAATGCGTGACATGATTCGCATGACCTATTCTCTGGTGTCACTATGCGCGTTTCACGTTTGCCACCCTCAAGAAAAATGGCTCATAAAAATGACTTTGTTCGGGCAAAAGAGGGAAACGTTAACCATGCCAAACGAGAAGTACTTAGGATGAAGGAAGGCAAGCCATTTCCAAACACATCTTTCAAACACTTTTGAGAGTTGAGTGAAGAGCGACCTTCTCTTAGGACGAATGATTCATTCGCATTGAGCACAAAGGTTGAAATGATAAAGGCGTTCCCTTCGTCAATTCCAAACACCATGCTAATCTCTTGCTAACCCTTTGGGCCAAAAAAAAAAAAAATAGAGAGAGATGATTCTTTAGAGTACCCTTGTCGAGAACAACCCTACATTGGGGCAGCACAGGAGGTTACGGTCGTGTTGTAGAGCGAAATATAGAGAAGGATTCTATTACTTTCACTTGCATCAATCTTCTAGTAGTAGCTTAAGAGGAATTCTCATCAAAGCTTGACTCATCCCAATGTGAAGAAGAGCATTTCCTTCTCTACACAAACACTGATATCCATTGCTTTAACCAATTTGGGCCTGATTATTCATTTCTGAACCCCGAGTGGTGATCACCTCCCTTCACTGGGGCAAGGCATAAGAATTGACCAAATATAATTGACAGTCAGGAGAAAATGTGAAAAACATCTCGAAAGTTGTAAGAACTACAAAAATTCAAAGAACAAAAAGCTCGACAAACTAAGGGGCATGAAAAAGCAATGTGCCTGGTAAAAGCAAGGCCAAAGCCCATCAAGAAAAAAAGAGCCAAAAGGCTACATATTATGTGAAAGAAAAATTATTAAAGTTCAAGTGCCTGTGAAAAAAAAAAAAAATCATCGCAAGTACAAAGGAAATTAGAAAAATGAGTAAAGCTCCCATGCAAAATAATTAATCAGGGGACTTTCGAGATGTGCAATGTTTTAAAAGCCAAATGCCTTTGAAAGGTCGAGTGACCTAGTCACGATGCCATGATGATCACTGACTCTTATAAACCCTCTTGAAAATTTTAAGCCTTTCGAGCCTCTCCCGAGCCAACATTACAACCCTTTTTCCGAAGCCTCTTCTGATTGGGATGATTTGAGTGAAAATGAGAAACCACGAAGAAGCTATTGCTTGAAGGAGTGGAAGTAATTCTATCTTATCTTATCTTCCAAGTTCTCGACTCGTAAACCCGATGAATATAGTGATAAATGTTCCTTTATTGGCCTCAAAGCAATAATTCCTTTGTGTAAGCCCTAACCGAGCCTATATTGCGATCCTTTCAAAAGACCTTTTGATCGATCAGATTGTGCTCATCGCGAATGTTTCGAAAGCCTTTGAGACGGGTTATGTGAGATACCATTAACAATCAGCTACTTCCCACGTGGATGGATGGGATCAAGCAGCTATTTTATCAAGAGTATGTGAGAAACCCTTTCTGACTAGGAAGCTCTAGTTTGGCATGCTTAATGAGCCTTCTTCACGAGTCGTAGTCGTTTTGATAAGAACTCGACTCCCAGAGAAGTTGATGATTAATGATATATCCACGAGCAATATGGCAATTTTGCGCCACATGATGCTGATTGACATCGAATGTTTTTCAAAGTAGTTGAACTTAGTTTGATTAGCTTGTTCAATTAATGCTGTGATATTGTCAATACATCTCTTGATAACGTCTCTAATGACATTTGCTCAAGTTGAGTTTGACAGGATTCCTCAATGAAATCATGCAGTTTTCAAGGGGTTAGCGGGAGCTTCCCTAAAAACCAAAGGTTCATGGTCAGCCTTAAACCACGTTATCTCCAAAGGTTCATGGTCAACCTTAAACCATCTCATCTTCTATGACCCGGTGGGCTTTCCGTAGCCCGGAGTCCTTCTACTCCCTTTCTTATAACCCGGTGAGCTTTCCGTAGCCCGGAGTCTTTCAATCCCCTTCTTATGACCCGGTGGGCTTTCCGTAGCCCGGAGTCCTTCTACCCCCTTTCTATGACCCGGTGGGCTTTCCGTAGCCCGGAGTCCTTCTACCCCATTTCTTATGACCCGGTGGGCTTTCCATAGCTTGGAATCCTTCTACCCCCTTTCTTATGACCCGGTGGGCTTTCTGTAGCCCGGAGTCCTTCTACCCCCTTTCTTATGACCCGGTGGGCTTTCCGTAGCCCGGAGTCTTTCAATCCCCTTCTTATGACCCGGTGGGCTTTCCGTAGCCCGGAATCCTTCTACCCCCTTTCTATGACCCGGTGGGCTTTCCGTAGCCCGGAGTCCTTCTACCCCATTTCTTATGACCCAGTGGGCTTTCCATAGCTTGGAATCCTTCTACCCCTTTCTATGACCCGGTGGGCTTTCCGTAGCCCGGAGTCCTTCAACCCCCTTCTTATGACCCGGTGGGCTTCTGTAGCCCGGAGTCTTTCTTTCTCTTATTGATAAGACGCACTTTCATAATTATGAGTCCTATCCATCAACCCGATAGCGCCTAGGGTTTCTCTACCGATGAAATAAATTAGGTGTCTTCGGTCTTTGAACGCAACCTCTTCGAGAATACATTCAAAGAGGGGCAAACTGTTGACACCTATTTTTGCAAAAAAATCAATCAAATGAAAAATAAAAAAAATTAATTAATATATATTATTATTATTATTTTTATCGAAAAAAAAAAAAAATCGATCGGGTCGGGCCGAATCCGGCCTTGGCCCGACCCACCCCTTTCCTTTCCTTTTCTTTTTCCCCGCGCCGGGCCGTGGCCAGCCCATTTCCTCCTCCGTCTAGCCCGCAAGCGACTCGGTCGTCTTCTCCAAGCGGTCTTCCGCCGCAAGACCCGCAAAAAGAACAGAGCGAGCTACGACGAGAGGGAGCAAGGGAATCGGTGGCAGGCGAACGGCGCGATCCGCGGGTCGGGAGCAGCTGGCCGGCGACGGGTTTAGCCGTGGTCTTTGCGCAAGTTCCTGCAAAAAAAAAGAGAGCAAGAAGAAAGAAACGGGAAGAAAAAGGAAGCAAGGTAGAAGATCGGGATGGCAGGCCTTCGGCGAGATCCACGGGTCGGGGAAGCAGACCGATCGACCAGCTGGCACGGCAGGGGGTCTTCGCTCGGGATACCTGCACAAAAAAAGAAAAGACGGAGGGATAAAAGAGGCGAGAGAGCAAATCGAGTAGAGGGGAGTTGTTGGAAAAGGCAGAGGGCAACTTGGAGGGAGAGAGAAAAACTTGAGAGCGAGAAGGAGTTTTCGATCAGATCGGCCACGCTCGAACCCACTTCAACGACCTCTGGCCAATACCCTCTAGCATATGATCTTTCGCTGGTGAGTTTCTTTACTTGGTTCAAATCTCCCTCGCCCGAGGATCCCGGTTCGAAGATACTAAGACGGCAAGCTATGGCTCGATTTGTCACGAGTTGACTTGCTTCCTGCCGTCTTCGAGTTGGGTAGGGAACTCCGGGATGAGATGCTTGTTTGCATGAACCCTTGCTGCTCCACCTTGTTTTTTTGGTCTAACCGGAAGCCAAGTCTTGTTCCTTTTGTTAGTCCATACGCACGTTGAGTTTAAGTAAGTTGATGCGGTCGATTTTGCATGTTTCTCGATGATTGCTCTGGGTCTAGACTCGAGCGGGTCCAAAAAAGGAGTAAATAACCTCTTCCCGAGTCAGTGCTTACCACGTGCTTGATCAAAACGCTTGAGCTAAGTTAACATGGATTAGGTCACGATTTTCGGATCATTTGGAATGAGTATGCTCCTGTCTTGCGTAAAAGGAATCTTTTATGGATCATTGAACATGGTTCCATTCAGGTTTTGTTGTTGTTACGGCTGAATCCGAGTATTTCTTGACTATTGTTTGGGTTTAGTGTTGAAGATACGCGAGTATATTCACTGTATAAGTCGAGATCAATTAATATCAAATCTGATATCAATTAATATCGGATCTGATTTTGTATACAATTCTGTTTCCTTTTATTTACACATAACATGTAATATATTAGACAGTATCGTACATTACATGAATATACAATACAGAGGAAAATTTTCCATCCTAGCTTCCTTCTTCCTCTCGTCCTTTTTTCATCTTTTGACATGGTATCAGAGCGGGTTGCGCACCTTTGATTCGCTTCTACCGCTTTAATTCGTTTCTTCCGCTTCAATTTTTTTCTTCTGGTTTTCTGATCTTCTGTCGGAAACTTCTTGCTAACCTGCAACAACGCATTAGCACTCCGGCGCAAGAATCAGCACTTTGAAGAACACAAATTCGTATCAAACGAAGGAAGAGGAAAAGAGGAATTTCACCTTGTCGTCATGACCGACGATCAAACCCAATCAGGGCAATTACCTGTGGATACAGCGACCTCAGAAGCACAAAATCAAGTGCATAACATCATAGGTCGGACTGATCAGCCCGCGATGGGGCATTTTTTTCCATGGCAACCCAATCTGGGGCATCCCCATTCGGGGACTTCCTACCAGTGGGTGCCTATGCCAGTATACTATGGAGGAAATCCGAATGCATCATCATTTTCAGCAAATCAGAATCAAAATAGTCCACCACCCGCAAGCGGGGCGGACCAATCAGAAACAACAAGGTCGTCAAATACGGGCGAAAACCCTAATGGGTCAGGCGATTCACATACCGGGATCCAGGGTCAGCAAGCAAATCCTTATCCGAACTTTCCACCCGGGTTCCTGCCGTTTTCCATGGCGGCCGCCATGGGTCGCCCAGAACCCGGCGACGCCTTGTACGTCTCCAATTCCGACGGGCCGGAGTTGCGACTTATTAGTCACCCTCTCACAGGACCCGAAAATTACTCGAACTGGGCACGAGAATTTCGGAGAGCACTCATCACCAAAGACAAAGAAGGCTTCATCGACGGGACGATTCCAATTCCGACCGATGAAAAAATGGGTCGACAATGGAAAAAGTGCAACCAATTGGTAAGGACGTGGATAGGTAATTGCATCAGCCCAGAAATCGCAGCAGGTTTACCTCCCACGGAGGATTCGAAAACAATTTGGCAAAATATTCAAGAAATGTATGGAAAACTCGACAGGGCCAAAATTTTTTCGCTGCATCAAGCTCTCAGCGAGCTCAAGCAGGGAAACATGTCAGTCACGACATGCTTCAACAAGCTTTCCGCCCTCTGGAACGAGCTAGAAGCGGCAGAGGAAAGACTCGAAGGACTGGAGACGACGCTCCAGCAATACAAAACCATAAAGGACCGAGAAAAGGCGACTCGTTTCAAATCACAGATCTTGGCAATGGAACCAGCTCCCTCCCTTGGCCGGATATTTCAGCTCGCGGTGCAGGAGGAGAACCAGAGGCTCACCGCAACCGAGAGCAAATCCACCGAAACCCTAGCCTTGGCGGCGAAAATCGAAAAGGGGCAGAAAACCCTAGCCAAGGGAAGAGAGGCGCTAGGGTTCGGGGAAGGGATGCTAGGGTTCGCGGAAGGGGCAGAAAACGCGAAAGGCTCCTTTAAAGGAGCTATGGACGGCCCCGATCGATCCCAGCGATCCGACGGTCAGAAGGAGGCGCGGCAGTTCGTTGATCTCGACCGTAGAGATGGGTCCGGTTTTAAAGGATCCTACGGTCCGAATTTTTCAAGGAATTCTGGGGGGAATTTTAAAAATAAAGGGAAATTATTCTGTGATTATTGTAAAAGGCCCCACCACACAATTGATAATTGCTGGAAGTTACATGGGCGACCTGACAGGAAGGGAAAGGAAATTTCAGCAGCAGCTTATCAGCCCAATTCATCCACGAATGTGAATCAACCCATTACACATGGAGAATATCATCAGTTAATGCAGGCCTTGCAAAAATTGGAGGTACCAAAAAGGGGGAGCAGTTTTACAGGTATTTCTTATTGCCTTACAAGTAGTATATCAAGAAATGCCTGGATTATCGACTCTGGAGCGAGTGATCATATTGCATGCAATAAGGGGTTCTTTTCTGATATTCATGAAGATTCCACTAATCCTATTATTGTGCAATTACCAAATGGCAATATCACTCAAGTCACCTTAACTGGGACTGTTATCCTTAGCCCACAAATTACTCTCAAAAATGTTCTCTATATTCCAGACTTTCAATTCAATCTTATCTCAGTGTCTAGAACCTGCCAAGAAAATTCATGTCAAGTATTTTTCAATGCTGACATATGTCTATTTCAGGCCCTTTCGACTGGGAAACTGATGGGCTGGGGTAACCTTTCTGAAGGACTGTTTTATTGGAGAAATTTACCACAAAATCTTGATTTACTCTCTTGTAATAAATCATTGTGTAACCTGACTACCAATGATAAGAATTTTCTTTTGCATTCTAGATTGGGTCACAGTTCTTTTTTTCCCTATCCTCAATGTCCAATTTGCCCTCTTGCGAAACAATCGCGAACACCCTTTCCATTAAGTCAACATCGTTCGAGCGATATTCTTTCCTTATTGCATGTCGATGTTTGGGGGCCATACCATACATTAAATCATGATGGGTCTCGATTTTTCTCACTATCGTAGATGATCATTCCAGAGCCACTTGGCTTTTTCTCATGCAAAGTAAAGTTCAAGTTCTGTCTCATCTTAAGACTTTCCTTTCCTTGGCAAAAACTCAATTTGGGAAAACTGTTCAAAAGATACGGACAGACAATGGAAGTGAATTCCTCAATCATGACTGCACTGCTCTATTTTTGTCACATGGGATATTACATGAGAGGACATGTGTTTATACACCACAACAGAATGGGGTGGTAGAACGGAAGCATCGTCATTTGTTAGAAGTGGCACGGGCTTTAAAATTCCAAGCCTCTATTCCAGACACTTTTTGGGGTGATTGTGTTTTAGCAGCAGCTTATTTGATTAACCGTATGCCAAGTAAACTTCTTGATGGGCGAACACCTTTTGAGCTTCTTTATAAAAGGAAACCAGCTCTGGGGCATTTGAAGATCTTTGGATGTCTTTGCTACGCCACCATAGTAGGTCCTCGAGATAAGATGGGACCCCGGGCTCGTCGATGCATTTTTATGGGATATTCCAGTCTACAGAAGGGATACAGGGTATTTGATCCTGTCACAAGCGAATTCATAATCAGTCGCGATGTTTCGTTCCAGGAGAATTACTTCCCTTTTGCATCAGACACAGCACCAAATGATGATCTTCATAATATTCAGACGGAGGAGACTCTGGAAGACCCAAATTATGTTCTAATTCCTCCGTCAGTATCTCCCAGGTCATTTAATATGACACCTATGGATACAACGCCATCAACTGACATGATAATACATCATCAGGAGGAAGTTGCCCCTCCAGTTTCGACTACTGTTGATGATTCAGATAATCATTCTTCATCATCCCAGCATCATGTACCAAGGCGATCCGGACGTACTACGCGTCCACCAACCTGGACCCAGGACTACATATGTGGAATCCAGAGGTCACCAGGTATTCTATTTCCGGTTGCCTCATTCGTTTCTTTTGCTCGACTCTCTCCAGACCATAGATGTTGTATTGCTCGCATTTCTGATGGGCGAGAACCATCAAATTTTGAGGAGGCTCGTACTGATCCTCACTGGCAGAAAGCCATGGAAGCAGAGTTAATGGCTTTAATGGATAATAAGACATGGGATCTTGTTACCCTTCCTACAAACCGCAAGGCGATTGGCTGCAAATGGGTTTACAAGATCAAGTATCGTGCAGATGGATCTGTTGAGAGATACAAAGCTCGTTTAGTGGCAAAGGGTTTCACACAACGGGAAGGTTTTGACTACCACGAAACTTTTTCCCCCGTGGCCAAAGCTGTCTTTGTTCGTTCATTTCGTCCGTAGTGACTTTTTCGGGACCGGCCATTGCATCAGATGGATGTACACAATGCCTTCTTGCATGGTGATTTGGATGAGGAGATTTATATGGCAGTCCCACCAGGTTTACGGAGACAGGGGGAGGATAAAGTATGTCATCTCCGCAAATCCTTGTATGGACTCAAACAAGCCTCAAGACAGTGGTATGCGAAGTTTGCTGAATCATTGATAGCTGCCGGTTTTCAACAGTCCAAATTCGATTACGCTGTTTTCACATGGACTAGAGGTATGTCATCTATCTACTTGATGATATATGTAGATGATATACTTATTATGGGCAATGATGAAGTAGCTATCAAAGAATTCAAAGATTATTTGCATGCAACATTTCACATTAAGGATTTGGGACCACCAAAGTATTTCCTTGGAATCGAAATTGCACGCTCGAACCAAGGGATTTCTCTCAGTCAGAGGAAATTTGCATTGGAGATTATATCTGAAGCAGGTTTATCAGGATGTAAGCCCCTGTAATTCCAATCGAGCGAGAACATTAAATTGACTACAGCAGATTATGATGCTGGTTCGTCTCAACAGAATGATCCCATACTTAAGGATCAATTGAGATATCAGAAGCTCGTTGGGAAGCTTATATATCTAACCATGACCAGACCAGATATAAGTTATGCAGTTCAGACACTCAGTCAGTTTATGCATCAACCAAAGGAGTCTCATATGAATGCAGCACTTAAAGTAGTGAAGTACTTGAAGAGTTGTCCAGGACTTGGGATTCTCCTTTCCAAGAAATGCGACATGAGGATGACTGCTTATTCTGATGCAGATTATGCAACCTGTCCTATGAGTAGAAGGTCCATAACCGGTTTCTGCATCAAATTTGGAAACTCTCTACTCTCATGGAAGACAAAGAAACAACCGACCGTTTCACTTTCGTCGGCAGAAGCAGAGTATCGTGCCATGGCAAAAACGACTTGTGAAATAGTATGGCTAAGAGGACTGCTTCGAGATTTGGGAGTACAAGTCAAAGGACCAACCAGACTATTTTGTGATAATGATGCAGCCATCAAGCTTGCAGCAAATCCTATTGTGCACGAGAGAACCAAGCACATAGAGGTGGACTGTCATTTCACACGAGAGAAGATCCAACAAGGGACGATCGAGACACAAGGGATTGGAACGAAGAACAACCGGCGAGATATCTTCACCAAACCTTTATGTCAGAGACAACATGCGTATCTTTTGAGCAAGCTAGGCGTCTTGGACATCTACAAGCCACCAGCTTGAGGGGGAGTGTTGAAGATACGCGAGTATATTCACTGTATAAGTCGAGATCAATTAATATCAAATCGATATCAATTAATATCGGATCGATTTTGTATACAATTCTGTTTCCTTTTATTTACACATAACATGTAATATATTAGACAGTATCGTACATTACATGAATATACAATACAGAGGAAAATTTTCCATCCTAGCTTCCTTCTTCCTCTCGTCCTTTTTTCATCTTTTGACATTTAGGTCTGAGTCCGGGTCCTTGAACCGTTGAATACCCTATTTCCGATAGGCGCTCACCATGTGTTTGTTAAAGTGCCCCTTAGACAAGTCTGGGAGAGCAGCGCCCATTTTGTCCCGATCTGAAGAGGTGTTAACGTATGTTGATTGTGATTACTTGATATCTAGGGAGCTCGGATGTTCTTTAGTGTCCGCGTTCCATTCCTTGTCTTGTTGTTATTCTTTTGCGCCTGTTCATCTTTTCATGAAGTAGCGACTACCGGTGGACGGGCGATGGAAGAGTCACCGATTGTTTAGGGCCGTGTTGCTAGTATGCGGGTGAGATCCGGTGGGAAGAAGCTTCGGTGAGGAGATTGTAGAGTTGGCGTTGGCTTTAGGAAGGAGAAGATGAAGTAGAAAAGCCGAAATAGGGAAAATGACAAAAAAAAGAAATACAAAAAAAGCAAAACGAAAAATAATAAAAGAAAACTATGAAATGGCAGAGGGAGCTTCGGGTGTGCAAGGAGGCGTTGGGGGAGAAGATGAGCATAGAGAAGAAGACCAAAAGATTAAAAAAAAAAAAAAAAAAGAAAAATAAAAAAAAAAAACAAAAGAAAACAGAAAAGCATAAAAAAATGAAAAGTAAAAATAGAAAACTATAAAAAAGGGTAAAAAAAACGACTTCGGGAAAGAGGAATCGCAGAAGCAGCAGATGGTGCAGGTAAAAGAGGTGCAGTGAGAAAAGACAAACCAATAAAAATTATTTTTTTATTCTTTAAAAAAAAACAAATGAAAACGTTTTTTTTTTAAAAAAAAAAAAATCCAAAAGTGTTGGATCCGGGTTTGGGTTGGGTCCACAGGCTGGGTCAGGTTTATCCGGTTCGAGCCCGCCCTCTCGAATATTATAATATTAAAAAATTTTCAAAATTTTTTTAAAAAAAAAAATTCGAAAAATGATAAAAATTCAAAAACTCTTCCGAAAATTCAAAAAAAAAAAACTCAGAAAGCATTAAAAATTTCGACCTTTTTTCTTAAAAAAAAAAAAAACAAAAAATTAATTTTAATTTTATTTAATTTTATTAAAAAATTAGAAAATTAAAAAATTAAAAAAATTTCGAAAATTCCAAAAAATTGTAGTTGGTTAGGAATTGCTATGTTTTGCCTTCTTAGTATAATTAGACATTTATTTGCTTGCACATTGACTATATCATGTGTTTAATTTGCATATCTAATTATGTTTAAATTGCATGTGTTTAATTTTACCGCAATTAGGATATTGGTAACTATAATTGTTACTTTAATGACGCGCACCCGCATGAACACCTCACATGTTAGTGGATAGGTATAAAATGAATCCAAACTGCCTAACAAAAATCATTTCTTTTAAAATGGACAAGATTAGGTACCGAAAGGGCACTAATTGGTTAATTAGTGTAATTAAGTCCCCGACCCTAGATTCTCTGGTTGCGTAGGAAGTGAGGTACACTCCCATGCCTCACTTGGTTTCTAGCCGACCCCAATAGGCTAGTGGCGACTCCTTTTGTGCAAAAGATTCATAAAAAATATCCCAATGTCACGCGGGGTATGAGCTTGGGAGAGCCCGAGCTTAATCATGGGCTTTAGGTCCATCATTTAGGCAATACCCCTAAACCTGTTCCCTCCCCCTGAGGGGTAGGTCGCGACAGTCGGATCTGCAGGAAAATGTGGTGGAAGCTCCTCAGCAATTTTCCATAAGTAACCCAATTTCGATCAAGTGAATTTATGCATAGATGAATCTATTAAATCACGTCAATCACACCATAAAAATTTATATGATATATAGTTGGTTCAACTAGAAATACAATTTCTCATGTCATTTCCATAGTGTGAATAATTATGTCTATCATATTACATGTGGACTATGTCTATACAAAACTTTCACACACATGGAGTAGCACGGCAAAATTAATGAAATCTGATGTCATGTCGCTTTTACAAAAAGTTGATGCGCAGACTTTGATCTTTTATCGATTCTTTTAATACTTTCCTGTTTTTGGGAGTTTTTAATAGCTCTAAAGCAAAAGGTAGGCGATGCTGATTTCTAACACACCATCACGACAAGGTTAAACCAGACTAGTTAAGTTAGTTCAATTGAGAACTGACCATTAATCTGCTTCCGTAGCCAGTCCTCCAAATGACATTTGCTACAGACAGGTATTGATGATATTTAAATTTCCCACAAAGGCAGGCATTGATGAGTCGCTTGATAGTATAATTTCTTCAACATAACGGATTAAGTTTTGAAGAAACTCTCAGATTTCTAAAGATACATTTTGTTACTTTTGTACAAAATAAATCGTCCATACATTATAGATTGAATCCGATCTGAACATTATCCAACCACCCGGCTCAAGAAACAATGCATCACTCGCTCGGATCCAAAAAGCGTTAGAGACTAAGAAAATTCAATCTTATACAGGTATGAGTCAAGCCTGAATTCATCTTCTCCAATCAAAGCCTGTGCAAGTGTATGAGGCGAACTTGGAACAACTCAGCGTAGAGCACAACATCCAATGCCACTCTCTTAATAGCCTCCGGACAACTCATGTATATCGAACAGATAAATTCTACAGCCAAGTTAGTGTCGCAAGAGACTGACTGAGATTGAAGTAGGTGTAAATATAACCCAATTTAAGCTCAAGATAGTAAAGCTGGATTCATTCATCATAAGTCCGTTAGATTCTGGTGCTAGAGTATTAAATATGGACTTTGATGTGAAAGTGTGTACGTGTGCTTGTAGCTTTTGTTGGTTGGTTTCTTGTGAATAACATGGAAGAGCATCCAAGCCTATTTATAGGTTTCGGTTAGATTTTCTTCTTGTTTTTATCCTTAGCCACAATCTTCAACCACCACCCATTAGTCTAGATGCTCGTGGAGTCTACTAGGCTTTTCTAGAGAAATCGATCAAAACTTCAACAAAGTCAAAGTGCATCATAGTCTTAACACTTACCAAACACCATAGGGATTTAGCTATTTCAACAGTCATTTATAATGAACCAGTTAGTCATCACAAATCCTCTTATCAATAAACCTTGAGGAACCTAGGAGCTTAATTTTAACATATCAACTGTTAAAGATAGTGAATTGAAGTTCGTGACTATGGCAATGCATAAGGAAACAAAAGCTGGCAAAGAAGTTCGTGACTGCTGATAGAAGTTCAGCTGCTGATGCTGTGCTCGTGGCTAGAAGGAAGAAGTGTTGAAGATAGCGAATTCAAGACCGACATGAAGAGAGAGTCTATTTTGTTCATCACACGTGTTTGTAGAGCTTGAAGAATTCAAAAGTAAATACACGTGTCTATTACTTTAGGGCGGTTATTCTGTTAGATATAAAATCGAAGTTGTTAAGTCGGTAGAGAGTCAGTTCGTCTTTTGATCGTCTTCTTCCTCAAAAGCCTCTGGCGAGGTACTCTGTTTTTCAATATAGAAAGAAAGAAAACAGAGGAGAGAATATAGAGAGAGAAAGAGAGACAAAGAGAGTAATTGCAGCAGAGAACTAAAAGCTCTCGATTGAATGTATAGCCTTGTTCTTTGATTCAAGAAATACATAAATCTTTCGTTTACATCTTGTGCTCTTTGTTCTTCGTTTCTTCACATGGTATCAAAGCAATCCTGAGAGCTCTAGTTTTCTCTATTATATTGCTCGAAGTCTTATAGAGTCTGTGTAATCCAGACGATAGTAAGAAGATCAAGAACAGAATCTGGTTTCTGTTTGATAGTAGTCGAGAAAGCATATCTTCAAAAGTTCCTGGAAATACAGAATGTCAGCAAGGATACAGAAGTATCCATTTCCGATCCATGTCAATGTAGCCAACTTTGTTACAATAAGATTGGCTGAAGATAATTTCCTACTTTGGCAAGCACAGTTTCACAGGTTCTTGCAAAGTCAGGATCTGTTTGGATTCATCAATGATGAAACACCACCACCAGCTCAAATGATGCAGGTCGAGATTGAAGGTAATGCAACAGAAGTGGTGAATCCTGATCATACAGACTGGATGAAGACTCATCAGTTAATCTCATCTTGGATAAGTGGAGCAGTGTCTAAGAACATTTTAAGCTTGATCATCGGGCTAGAGACATCATATGAGGTATGGCAGACTCTCCTTAATCGTTTTACACAAAAGTCTGTAGCAAAAGAATTCGAGCTAAGGGGAAAACTGCAAGCATGTCATAAAAGAGATAGAACATTGAATGTTTATCTTCGAGAGTTTAAGTCCATTTGTGATCAACTTAATGCCATTGGTAAACTTGTTGATGAGATAACCAAGATGTTTGGTGTTCTCGAGGGATTAGGTTCAGAATATGAAAGTTTCAGAACAACAATGTATTGCCTAAAACCTCAACCAGATTATGATGAGGTCATCTCTCAACTCGAGAGATTTGAAACTAGGCTACAGACATATTCAGTGAACCAATATAACCCTAATCTAGCCTACTATGGCCAAAGAAAGTTTGCTGGAATTGTGCAAAACTCTAACTTCAGAAATCAAAGAGGAAATGGTCGAGGAGGATATAGCTATGGAAGAGGACGTACAATGAATACTAGAGATCATGGCAATGACTATGTTGAGACAGGAAGAAATCAACACTACAGAATGAATAACCTGAATATGAATCAAGAAGATCAGGGTAACAAATTGCCATATAACTGGTCTAACTATGGACAGGGGTTCAGACCATATGCAAATCCTTCTCAAAAGTATCAAGCCACTAAGTCATATCCACCACAAAGTGCAGTATCTGATCAGAATATGCAGAATACAAAAATAGCAAATAATGGTTCATTAGAATGCCAAATTTGTAAAAGACCAGGACATACTGCTCTTCGATGCTGGTATCGCTTTGATGACTCATATCAAGCAAATGAGATACCAACTGCACTAGCAGCAATGCACATTGAAGACTCTCATGGCACTGAATGGTATCCAGACACAGGAGCCTCAGCTCATTTCACTACAGATCCTGGTATGCTTCAATACTGTTCTTTATATAATGGAACTAATACTGTTATGATAGGAGATGGTTCTTGCTTATCAATCTCCTGTGTTGGTGATGGCTTATTGCATACAAAAACTAGCTCTTTACCACTAAATGATGTATTGATAGTCCCTGAAATAAAGAAAAATCTACTGTTTGTTTCGAAGTTAACAGATGATTATCCCTATTCTTTTATTTTTGACAAACATGGGGTACATCTGAAGGACAACTGCAACAACACAACAGTGAGGCTAGGAAGGAAAGTTAAGGGACTGTATCAAGTCGACCCTAAAGTCACAGAAGTTTTCTTCACTCAAATTCAAAAAGAAGTAGGAGAAGACTTGTGGCATCAGAGGCTGGCACATACCAATTTAAAAACAGTGAAGTATCTGCAGAGTCAGCACCTAATTCAATGTAATTCAAGAACTCAAAGCATATGTAGTAGTTGCCAGATTGCTAAGAGTTCAGCTCTACCCTTTCCTCTCGTCGACTATACATCTAATACTCCCCTAGAAAAGATACATTGTGATGTTTGGGGACCCTCACCAGTTCAGTCCTTTCAAAAATTTCGATACTATGTGCTCTTTGTGGACAATTTTTCTCGATACAGTTGGTTGTATCCAATGAAACAAAAGTCAGAATTTTATGACATCTTTGTCATGTTTCAAAAGCAAGTCGAGAATCAATTTGATCATAAGATCAAGATCTTTCAGTGTGATGGGGGAGGTGAGTTTACCAGCAACAAAGTTCATAATTATCTACAACAGTGGAATTAAACATAATATCTCCTGTCCTTATACACCATAACAGAATGGACTATCTGAAAGAAAACATAGACATGTGGTAGAGTTAGGACTAGCAATGTTATATCATGCCAAAGTACCCTTAAAATACTGGGTAGATGCCTTCATGACAGCAAATTACATCATTAATATGCTTCCTACTTCAAAGCTCCATATGAATTCACCCTACAGTACATTGTATCAACAGCAACCAAGCTATACACATTTAAGGGTCTTTGGATGTGCTTGTTATCCTTGCCTCCGACCATATACACAACATAAGCTTGATCCAAGATCTCTTCCATGCATACTTCTGGGATATAGTGAAAGACATAAAGGATATCGATGTCTTCTACCCACTAATGGACATGTCTATGTCAGTCGTCATGTGGTATTTGATGAATCAGTTTTTCCTTTCATCAATCGACTACAAACCGAGTATCATCAAGGTACAGACTTGTATAAACAGTGGATTAATGGAATAACCTTTCTAGATTCTACAACTACAGAACAAGCTCAGCCCAAGACCAATGAACATATGGGACATATGCAAGATACTGGATTAATACAAAGTATTCACACTCATGCATCAGATTCTACTGAATTACCACAAATGCACACTGAGGAACCAGTCTATTCTATGCTAGCACTGCCAGAGATCAATATTGATCAAGCACAAAGCAATTCTCCAGACAACACACAAGGTATATTGCCTATTCATCCTATGCAAACCAGATCAAAATCTGGAATTGTCAAACCTAATCCTAAATATGCATGCTTGGTTGAATATAAAGTTCCTCTCGAACCTAAAACAGTCAAATCTGCACTGGCAGACAGAGGATGGCATCAAGCAATGCAAGATGAAATGGATGCCTTATACACAAACAAGACATGGCAATTAGTGCCTCGAACTGATCATATGAATGTTATAGGGTGTAAGTAGGTGTTTAAAACGAAACTCACTACAGATGGTCAGCTTGACAGACTCAAAGCTAGACTCGTAGCTAAGGGGTTTCATGAAGAAGAAGGTATTGATTTCACAGAGACCTTTAGCCCTGTCATTAAACATGCTACTATTCAAATTGTTCTTTCTATAGCAATGACAAAGCATTGGCCAATCCATCAGCTTGATGTCAAAAATGCCTTCCTACATGGCACCTTGAATGAAACAGTGTATATGCAACAGCCACTAGGTTTCATACATCCTCAGAAGCCTCATCATGTATGTCTACTTAAGAAATCCTTGTATGGACTTCATCAAGCACCACGAGCCTGGTTTGATAAATTTAGTAACTTCCTCCTTGAGAATGGGTTCTCTTGCAGCACCATTGATCCCTCATTATTTGTGTTTCATCATGGCTCAGACACCATACTGTTATTGCTCTATGTCGATGATATTGTGCTCATTGGTAGCTCAGCCTCCTTACTTTCCCACTTGATTCACCTACTGAGCCTTCAATTTAATATGAAGGATCTTGGTCTTCTGCATTACTTTCTGGGAATTGAAGCTAAACAAACTTCACAAACCTTATTTCTTTCTCAGACCAAGTATGCTCTTGATCTACTTACTCGAGCTAATATGAAAAACTGCAAACCTATTTCCACTCCTCTCTCCTTACGGTCTGTAGTCATGACAACTGATAACATGTTATTGCAGCATCCTCTTGAGTATCGAAGTCTTGTGGGAGGACTTTAGTACCTCACTATAACTCGTCTAGATATTGCTTATGCCACTAATCTTCTTTGTCAGAAGATGCAGCAGCCCACATTAGGTGGCTTTCACAAGCTAAAGAGGGTTCTTCGATATATAAAAGGCACTGTTACTCTTGGCCTAACCATTCATTCCAATAGCTTCATGCATTTGTATGGTTTTGCTGATGTTGATTGGGCAGGGTGTAGTACTACCAGGCAGTCTACCACTGGTTTTTGTACATACCTTGGCTCCAACCTCATTTCTTGGTCAGTAAAACGACAATCTACAATCTCTCGTTCCTCAATAGAGGCTGAATATCGAGCTTTAGCCTCAACAACAGCTGATCTTACATGGGTCAGTTTTGTACTTCGAGACATTGGCATCAGTTTATCTGCTCTAACATCTCTCTTTTGTGACAACAAGTCAGCAATTGCTCTCTCCCTGAACCCTGTCTTACATGCTCGCACAAAGCATATTGAAGTAGACTTTCATTTTGTTCGTGAAAAGGTGGCTTCCGGATCCTTAATTGTATCCTATACTCCCAATACTCACCAACTTGCAGACATTTTTACCAAATCTTTACTTCGATTTCTCCATTTTACTCTTCGCACCAAATTGGGCTTAGGGTGTTTACCCTCTCCCAATTTGCGGGGGGATGTTAAAGATAGTGAATTGAAGTTCATGACTGTGGCAATGCATAAGGAAACAAAAGCTAGCAAAGAAGTTCGTGCTGGCAAAGAAGTTTGTGATTGCTGATAGAAGTTCAGCTGCTGATGCTGTGCTCGTGGCTAGAAGGAAGAAGTGTTGAAGATAGCGAATTCAAGACCGACATGAAGAGAGAGTTTGTTTTGTTTATCACACGTGTTTGTAGAGCTTGAAGAATTCAAAAGTAAATACACGTGTCTATTACTTTAGGGCGGTTATTCTATTAGATATAAAACTGAAGTTGTTAAGTCGGTAGAGAGTCAGTTCCTCTTTTGATCGTCTTCTTCCTCAAAAGCCTCTGGCGAGGTACTCTGTTTTTCAATATAGAACGAAAGAAAATAGAGGAGAGAATATAGAGAGAGAAAGAGAGACAAAGAGAGTAATTGCAGCAGAGAACTAAAAGCTCTCGGTTGAATGTGTAGCCTTGTTCTTTGATTCAAGAAATACAGAAATCTTTCGTTTACATCTTGTGCTCTTTGTTCTTCGTTTCTTCACATCAACGAAGGTACCATTTGTTCTCGCTTAAGAAAGGTACTTTTTACTTAATCTAAAGTTGGAAATTCAGGTCTATTCGTTGGGTCCATATTGATAATAATGAGGCGTAGTACCCGGGAGTTCGAGTAATGCATCTATTTCTCTATGAAAACTCTAGCTTCATCATCGTTGTTGGCAAATCTAATGCATAAACACGAGAAGGAAAAATGTGCAGTTATGTCGCAAACAGGGAGTGACAACATAATGCAAGAGCCATGAATATGATCTTGCGACTAACAAGTTATTAAGGAATTGCAGATTAATTAAGAAAATGTGAAAGCAGTACATCTGGCGACCACCTCTTTGATGAATTCCTTTAAAAGTGGACTTACATTTTCCATATTCTACGGTGATTCAATAGGTGGTGATCATTTTAGTTGTCGCATTTGTGTTGACTTTAAAATCTCCGGCTCCTCCAATGTCAATCTATGTCATTAGAAAAATAATTGTGCTACTCATGGAAACTATTTAGCAAGGATATTCAAAGTCCTAAATAGACTAAGCTATTTTTTTGGCGGTTATGTCACATGGTATTGACACATGAAGAAGTGAGTCAATTAGAATTGAGAGATTTCAAAATTCAAGTCAAAGTTACTTAGAGTGCATACCATGCGATTATTGATAGACTATACTTCGTCCGTTGTGCGATCATTATTGTACGATTATTACGTAAACTACACTCTCCTTAACATATTGAAAGAACACATCTAGTTTCACGTACAAAGCCAACCCCCTTTGTCTTACCATATGAATAGCTCAGCAGAAGCACCAGACATTCCTAAAGACACTTGAACCACGTCATAACTTCTTGCCTCATGTTGTGATCCCCTTTGATTTTAGGTGTTTCACAGGCCTGTGCTCCTTCAGATAGTTGAGAAGGTTGTTGACATAACGTTCTTGGATGTCCTTGTCCTCAAAAATAGGCCTCATCTCCTTCACTTTCTCGCGGTAAACCCTACCCTCCTCTTCCACCATCACCAGCCTCAATGACTCGGCCACGGACTGCCTTGTGACCGACCCATCCGACTCATTTCTTGGTATCGGATACCCAATCTGTCTCTCCTCCAAGAGCCTCGCATTTATTCCTTGATCTGCCAAGAATGTAAAAAGTATAAGGGCTCTCTCGAAGCTGAGCGCCTCCACCGCCGAATTCCACCCGCCATGAGTCAAGAACCCGCCCACCGAGTTGTGCGCGAGTATCTTGAGCTGTGGCACCCAACTATCCCAAATTACGCCACGCCCTTTGACATGCTCCTCAAAACCGTCCGGCAACATGATCAACTCAGTGTCGGCCGAGCCGAGCCGAGTCTTGAGTACCCAGAAAAATGGTAACCCCGAAAGCTCTAGCCCTAGGGCAATCTCGGTCAATTCGGTTTGAGTTGGTTTGGACTCGCTGCCAAATGCCACGTACACCACGGTACCGTTCTTTTGTGCGTCAAGCCATTCCTTGATCAACCGCCATGTTTCGGTTTCGCCTCGCGACTCGGGATCGCCTGGGGGAAGCTGCCCTACAGGGAAAACCGGTTTGGCATAGATGTCCTTGAGGAGGGTTAACCATTCGGGTTCAACCTCATAACTGCTTCTAAGTGCTATTATGTCACAGTTTTCTTGGCTTGCCTTCAGCCGATATATATCTGTGACACCCGATACGTTGCCCGTGACCGATTCAAAAATCTTCTTGATCTCAAAGTGGTGGAATGCGACCTTGGTCGGGAACGGAACCCACTTGGGGGGCCTGGTGAAATCCTCCGGGGTTTTCCGGTAGTCTTCCCCCTTTGAATCCCGTGATGGCCCGACGAAGCCCAAGCCGGCACCAATCATAATAGTGAAGTAAACACTCCTTATGCCGAGCCTAGAAGCGATCGAGCCGGCCCAATACGGAGCGAAATCATATATGATCCAATCGGGATCTGAAGATTCGAGGAACCGGGCCACGGGTTCTTGGAGCATGTCGTAAGCCTTCTTGAGGTACTGGATCTTGTCGTAGGGCAGGTCGCTGGTCGCTTCGGCGCCTTCCGGCAAGTGTTCAACGGCCGGTAAGGGGAGCTTCACAAAGCTGATGAGAGTGGCGAGGTCTGGAGGGGGTTTTGGGAGGCGATCTATGTTTCTCGGGGCTGATAGGAACGATATCCGGTGACCCTTTCCGGCCATCAACTTGGCTAGCTCCATGTATGGCATCATGTGGCCAAAGGCCAACCATGGAAGCATCACTACGTGGAGATTGTCACGTGTTTCGGCCATTTCGCAATAGACGGAATATTTATGGGGAGCACAACCGAAGCTAGAACGCTCTAGTGGGTATTGACAAGTTTGTGAGATTGTGAGATTATAAGAACGTGAAGTTCTATAAATAGAGCATCATTCAATACACTTTTGTCATCCATGACGTTTCTGGCGATGCATTATCTTACATTATCTTTTTCAGGACTCTTTAATTATGTTGCAGGGGTTGGAATTCCGTGTTTGCTAGAGATCTTCTTATGGAGGATATTAAATAGAATATCATCTGGCCATTTTTCGCCCACTGATTCCCTCCAGTCAATGGTCTTCCCAAATTAAGAACAGTTCCTTACTTCTTCTGGCAATAATCTTTTTCTTATTCCACCAAAATTTTTTGGGATCGAATTTGATTGTCGATCTCTCATCTGTCATTCCCCTTTCATCTGACCGATTGACTATTAGTTGTTTGAATTAGCAAGTCAAGAGACAGATTCCAAGAACAAGTTGGTAGATACATTTATGACACGTTTTATTTTATTTTTTCCAAATAGAAGTGAATTTGGTGACATAAGTTTACTTTTGTTAGACAAAAAATCGAACAAAAGAAGATGGGATTAATTTCTGGAGATGATGCTCTGATATTAAAAATCATAATTTGTGATGACGATTTTCTATCTATAAAACTTTGGTGATTGTTTGCTCATTTATTTAAGAAATATCTGCAATCACGGTACACAAAAAATATACTTTTTGTGATGATTTTTAACGTTTCATTTCATTGGCTATATTGATTAATTAATAGAATCAGCATAAAATGCACATCATCGGTCAGGTTGATGATGATGGCTCTCATAACAAACATGAAACTCGTAGTCAGTTGTCTATATTATTTACTTATGATATATTTGCTATAACAGAATATCGTGGCTCTTTGATAACCCAAAGTTGTCTTCTTGTAACTTTTTTTATCACTTGTAATTGCTCCTTAAGTATAATTTTATGTTAGTGCTTTACTCATTTCAATTTTTCAAGAACATGAAACACATGGTCGGTTTTTCTAGCTCGAATTTTACCCCATTTATTATAAGAATTTTCATGATATGGGTTACATTAATTGATATTATAATTTTACCATTTTACGGAATTGGTCTAATAAAATAAGACATAAGGTTTCTTAATAGTCGAATATGGGCTTGGCTTGTGTGTGCCGAGTTGGGCCCGGCCCGTGATGAGAGGACCTGGTAGAAAACTCTATAAATAACGCTAAGGTCCCTCTTCTAACCCTCATTTTTCCATGAACATTCTTTCACCTCACATAAGGAAGCCATGAGGGGCGGTCTCATCATGCCAGGATCCGAGGGCCATAGAGGAGAAGAACCTGAGTGTCGACTCATCGTCTAAGCGTCGGATTGTTGTCATTTAGCATAAAGAACGATAGATTCCAAATCAAGTATGCAAATCTTCGTGTTCTCCTCTAATATGTTCGAGTTTCTAGCTATGTTGATCCTGGAATACCGCTTCGATGGCTAACATTTGGTATCAAAGTCTCGTAGCCTAGAAATCGAACGGTTGCATTTGGCCCATTTTCAGAAATTTTATCTGTTGAAATTTGATTTTGAACACATATTCGGACTCGTCCCATCGAGACGAGCGTTTTGATTGGTAGCACGCCTCCAGTGGAGGCCAAAGGCGCCGCCCATGAACATTTCAGATTTGAGCAAGCTTTGGACTGTTTTGCCTGTTTTCGTGATTTTTAGTCTGGATAAAGTGAGTTTTGAGACATTTGGATTCTACTCGTCGAGATGAGCATTTTGGTGGGTCACATGCCTTTGGGGGAGGCTGGACACGCCCGTACACCCCAACACACGCCAGTGAGTGGCACCACGCGCCACCTAGCATGCTCACACGCTTGCACATGCGGGCACATGACCGTCTAAGGCAGTGGATGACGTCACTGATAACATCACCCCGCTGACTCGGGGCCTCGCTTTGCTGGTGTTGACGTCACGGATGACGTCAATTGGCGATTGTTGACGACATCAATGACGTCACTACCTGGTGAGTTAACCTGACCTTGGTTTGACCGAGTTGGCCCGACCCATGTTGACCGGGTCGACCAGACCCATGTTGACCGTTGACCAATCGGACTGCAGGGCGGTTGAACTATTGACCGGTCGAATCCGTTTAAGATCGGTTGGAACAGGCAAGCGCATGCAGCTTACACGTCGCGCAATCTTGCGGCGCGTGAGGGCGCATGCAACGTTGGATCGGCACGTGGTTTGCACCGGCTTGCTCATATAGAGATTCTATACACCGTGATATATTTATTTTGCATGTTTGATATTTTTAAAGATACAAAAATGAATACGGAACCTTAAATACGTGGATTTTGGAGGTATTTTCTGCGTATTTTTCATGTATTTCTCTATGTTTTTGGAAATACGTTGTGAGCTTATATGTATTTCATCACATAAGAAATGTGTAGAGCATTGATTCATCAATAACATGTACAAGGTTCATCATGTATTAATGAATGGAGCAATGTGATTGGCATGACATGTGATTTTAGTGATAAATTGCCCATGTCATTAGGTCTAAAATCATATGTATAAGGTGAGTGTGAGTCATAAAATTTATATCCTGATATGAGAGAGTTTCACCGATTCAATTGGGTTGTAACCGCCAAAGTGGCACATTTGATTAGATTTGAGAAATATCGGTTTCATATTATGATGGGATGTCTCCTGTTCTAATGCGTGGTCATACACCCAAAGGAAGTGATTGTGTGTCAGTGTATGGAGGGATACATGTACAGTATATGGTTGAGAAGTGACTAACTCTAGTGGTTCATACACTCAAAGGTGGTGACTTCGCAAAAGGTTAGAATATATTCTCATGACTGCTATCATGTGGAGAGTGTATAATTGCAAGTCATGTATTCTGCTCAAAGGTGTTTATATGATGATGCATGTAGCTCTCGGGATGTGTACTTATAAAGTTTTCAAGTTACACAATACTCACATGATACTAATTGCATAAATTACTTATAATTAAGTCACATTCTCTATAATGGTAACTTCATTATGATTGAGATTCTTACTAGGTCAAATTTTAAGTACTAAAAGGAGGATTTTCTATTTGGGATGAAGCTAGTATATGTTCGTATTGCTCTTACGAGGGATAAGCTGACAATCTCACTATTAGTAATATAGAACTAGAAAGCACTTTTTGCTGCTTGGGAAAAGTTATCCATGAGATATTTCATTTAGGAACACTTGAAAATAGTTTATCAACTAATTGCACTACTAAAATAATGATAGAAGCTTTGGTAGTTTGAAATTGTGTCTTATTTAATACCGAGATTGGGATAAATGTAAGAATTCTTCAACATAAGGTTTGATGATTTGAAGTCCAAAATCATACTCATAAAGGAACTCATGAAATCACTGATCATTCTGACAATCTGATCTCAAGATAGCACATTTTAAGAAAAATGATGTCATTAACTACTTTTGTGGGAAGAAATGACACACAAGGAATACTGTAATAAATATAAAGCTTGATTGTCCAAGCATGAGTCTAGAGTTAATGATTTTTGGCATTCATTTATGAATCCAATTCCTATTGAAAGCCTCATTTGGTTTTTGGTAGCTAGATAGCAGTGCAACAAATTATGTTATTTACCATAAGGAGATTCATAAATCTAAGGAAGCCAAATCATGATGGATCATAACTCATTATGGGAGACAATATTTAACGTTGATTTAGTGGGAGATGTTGTTTTGACTCTATATTCTGGATTTTAGTTTGCATTTGATATTAAGAAACACTTTTATGTACCTTCCTTTAGATGGAACTTAATTTTCATATCATGTCTAGAAAGTGTAAGCTACTCTTTTGTAGTAAAGAACAATTGTTATTTTTATGTTTTCCAATTCAAATAAAGATGGGTGTTGCAATATATCAAACGAATTGTACCAATTGTGCTAATCTCCCAAACGTTATGTACGTTGCTTATATAGTTGAAAAGATTGTTTGCAATGGGACCTTTACTTAAGGAACGGTTTTATATATTATAGCATAAATGTCTTGATCATATGTCTAGAGAAAGAGCAGAAATACTGATTATATTGATATTTTATCTATTCTTAAAAGTTACCTAAAGACTTGTGTAGACTATTGTAGAAGTAAGATGATTAAGATAAAGAACAAAACTGCAGTCTGAAGCCCTGACTTGTTGGAGGTCATTCACACTGATGTTAATGGATTATATATGGTAACATTGTATAGAATTTTTCATTTCAACACAATCATTGACGACTATTTCTTTTATATTTGATTAAAGAAAAGTCTAAATCTTTAGATAGATTCAAGTTCTTTCAGACTAAAGTCAAGAAACAACTGGGATAAGTATTAAAGATTGTTGGATATGATTGAAGTGGTGAGTATTTTGACTAGCATGGTAATGTTGAATAGTTTAAAGTGCCATTTGTCAAATACTTGGAAGATTCTGAGATGGTAACTTAGTTTACAATGCCCGAGAATCTTGAATAAATTGGTGTGGCTGAAAGTATAATTGCACTATAATGGACATGATAGTGAGTATGATTACTAAATTAATTTATTAGGTTTTCTATGGGGCAAAATAGCCCAATATGTATTAAACCATATTTCTACCAAATATGTTACATTGACTCATTTTGAGTTGTGGATTGGACGTAAACCTAACTTGAACCATCTTAAGATTTGAAGTGTCTTGCAATAGTGAGGTTATATAATCCAATATTAAGTCGGTTGGATTGCAGAATCACTCGGTGTTATTTTGTATATTATCCAGGTCATTTGAAGAGATATCGGTTTATGATCACAATGGAAGTATAAGAATTGTGGAATCACAAACAACAAAATTTTTGGAATTCAACGTAGCTGTAAGAGGATTGTTGTTCTTAAACTATTAAAGATAATAGTATGGTGGGGATCATTGTATCTTTGTTTTTACCTATATAGACAATTATGGAGTATTCTACACCATAGACTAAGTCTATCGAGGTTCAAGATACTATTATTGATATAATTTCTGATGAAATTTGTCAAGCCTCTTAGGTGCAGGATGAATTGATTGCAATAGCTCCACTTATGAGATCTACTAGGGAAAGACATTCAGTTATACTACTAGACTATATAGTTTATCTATGAGAGCATGACCACGATATCTGCTGCGTAGTTAATCTAGTGATTTATGTCAATGTTGTTTCTTGTCCTCAGTCAAATTTGTGGTTAGATGCGATGAAAGACAAGATGCAGTCCATAAAACATGATAGTGTTTGGGAGCCTGTTGAATTGATTGAAGGTCACAAGCCCATCTGCTATAAATGGGTGTACAAAATTAAAAGAAATTATAAAGGAAATATTGAGAAGTTTAAACTTAGACTAATAGAGAAAAGTTTCAATCGGAGAAAAGGATTAGACTATGAATCAATTTTTTCCAGTCTTTTCTAAAGACCATTTTAAAATAAATATGGTATTAGTATCTCATTTTTGACATAAAGTTACGTTAGATGAATGTTAAAACTCAATTTCTCAATGGATACCTTAGAAGTCTATATGATGTAATCTGAAGGTTTTGCAACAGATGATTCAGGTAAACTTGTGTGTAAACTGAAAAGTTTTATTTATGGTCTTAAATAAGTTTGTAGACAACAATGCTTGAAACTTCATAGTGTTGTCACTTCATTCAGTTTTGTTGAAAACAAAGTAGATTAGTGTATATATTGCAAGGTCAGTGGGAGAAAATTAGTTTTCTCACATTCTATGTAAATGATATCTTGCTTGTGAGTAGTGACATTGGATTACTGCATAAGAAAAAGCAGGTGTTGTCGAGAAATTTTGACTTGAAAGATCTTGATAAGATATCTTTGGCCTTGGCATTGAGATTCACAAGGATCGTTCTCGTCATATGTTAGATTTATCTTAGATTGCATATGTTGATTGTATTTTGAAAATATTCAATAAGCCGGGAGTTGCTGCTGTTGTTAGTGCTAAAAGATTGAATCTCTGGCGGTATCCTTATTCAAATTTAGGAAAAACCAAATGATGGATATATTTTATGCTAGTGCACTTAGAAATATTAGGTATGCTCAAGTTTGCTAGGCTAAAATATTGCTTTTGTGACAAAACTTCTAGCTAGATATCAATCAAGTTTAGCACATGATCACTGGATTACTGCTAGTAAGATTTTGAGATACTGAAAAAGACAAGAAAACTATATGCTAGCAAACATATTCATGATTTGAAGCTAGTAGGGTATTCGAATGTAGACCTTGCTAGCTGTCAGAATGATAAGAAGTCGACGAAAGAATATATCTTTATATTAGCAGAAGGTGTAATATTATGACAAAGCGATAAGCATAAATCTATGTTATCCTCTACCGTATAAACATAGTTTGTAGCATGTTTTTCAACTGTTACTAGGGATATTTGGCTTCGGAACCTCATTAAGAAGTTCACCATATTTGATTTTGTGAATAGACTCATATGGTTATATCGATACAATAACTCTTCAGTGTTGCTTATCAATAATAATAAAGGTCTCAAGGGGTCTAAACATATGGCGGTCAAATTTCTGACCATAAAGAAATCATATAAAATGGTGACACTATAGTAGAGCATATTTCAACAAATGATGTGGTTGTAGACTTACTAATTAAAGACTTTTACCCTTGTGTACTTGAACAATATGTCATGAATATGGGCTGAAAAGCATTATTGGATGTTGTTGTTTAGTAGGAGCTATTTTGATTTTGCTATAATAAAGCTTATATATTACATATACAATAAAGTGTTCATGAATGTGTGGTCACCATATTGAGTTGATTACATGTAATAGAAATCTCAAGGTATCGTGTAAGTCTTGAGTGAAAGCTGGGGGCATCTGGTTATCAACCTTGAGCATGTGTTTTGATTACATATAAAGAAATGTTAACGATAAAGATAAAACATATGTAGGTTCATTAGAACTGTAAATATATTCTCTAGTGCCACATTTGGTTTTCTATGACTCTTAAGGTAAAAGAATAGTGACCGACAAAAGGGATAACACATAATGTATAACTCTTTATGAGGTGTTATCCATTTGCCACACAATCATATTGAATCAATATCAGTAAAGTTGAAAGTATTTGTAGCTATGGAAGGTTTTATGTGAGTACATGCAGTTATCGCCATGATTCCATATTTGAGACTTTATAGGATATGATTGACTATTAATAATTGTCTCTAGACCAACATAAATGTGCGCACATACAATATGGTATCAATTAATATAGCCCAAGTGGGAGAATGTAAGAGTTTTCCTAATGTAGGTTACATTATTTGAGATAGTAATTTACCATTTTACAAGATTGATCTAATAAGGTAAGACATAGAGTTTTCTTAATAGTCAAATATGAGTTTGACTTGTGTGGGCCAAGTTGGGTCGGGACCGTGATGAGAGGGTCTAGTAGAAAACTCTATAAATAGCGCTAAGATCCCTCCTCTCACCTTCATTCTTCCATGAACATTTTTTCACCTCACATAAGGAAGTCGTGAGAGGCGGTCTCATCACGCCAAGATCCGAGGGCCATAGAGGAGAAGAACCTGAGCGTCGGCTCATCGTCTAAGTGTCGAATTGTTGTCATTCCACATAAAAATGATGGATTTCAAATCAGGTATGCAAATCTTCGTGTTTTCTTCCAATATGTTCAAGTTTCTAGCTATGTTGATCTTGGAATGCCACTTCGACGGTCAACATTTATATGTTCTATATTTATATATGAATACCTTTTTTTTCTTTTTTTCGTGACATATTTAGATGTTTTCTCAGTATTTTTTTCAATCCAATCGGCGTTTAGTCTGTCCATTAAAATAGTGTTGCAAAAAGATGAGTTCATGGGGTGCTGGTTGTTGTCTCCGAACCAATTCAAACAAAGAACTGAATGAGCTTTGCCTAAGCAAATATTCAACACTTGGCATGATTTGAGCTTGGATATTGGCTTGTCGACGCCTCATCCTCGGTTCTCAATGTGTCAACGATGTGACAACGAGGGAGGAGGGGAGGGGGCAGCTCACAGTATAAAGTGTGGGAGAGAGATAAGGAATCCAATGGCCGCAAAGAATGAATGGGAGGCAGTCTTCTTGCAGAAGGAGAAAGCATCACCAAACCACTCTTTTTCCTTCGCTAGTCCTAATAGTGGGCCAAATTGTAGCTCCTTATGGTCGGCCTCTCCCTGCTTGGATTGGCTCGAATCCTTACCAGCATCCTTCTAGCCTTTTTGTACCCATCTTTTCACTACAACATTCTTCATTTCTTCTTAATGTGCCCTGGCCATTCTTTTAGCCTATCGTATTCTTTGCCATCTCCATTTCTGACTCTTTGTCATGGCCTCGTGGCCTTTGGCTAGTCGATATACCCTACTAAGCCTCTCTAATGTCAAGCACCCTTTACTTTTGTACTTCCCCATGCCACTCTCCCATTGGAGTCATAGGCGATTTGAAAGTTCGAGGATTTCAATCAAGAAATTTGGCCATTATTTGCATAATTGCTTAACCTCGTTTATTTAACCTCTTTGTGATCACTCTTTCCATTGCAAGCTCATTGCTTGGTCTAGAACCAAGGATTTTTGCCATTAACTCATAGACCTCTTCATCTTCAACATCCACATATTGTTGCGAACCAGCTTTTTGAGTCTCAGGTTTCAATGCTACTAGCAAATTCTTCACTCCAATTCTTTGATTGATCATTTCTTGAACAGCTTTCCCACCACGTGATCTATCGTTGGTTGATTGAAGGTTCAGTTAAGCCACGAATAAGTGATGGGCTAGCTGTTGGTCAAACAAGCAGCGTGCCAACCCAAGCGACGTCATCCACAAGCAAAAGCCAACGACAATCCGCTATAGATGGCCATCGCGAGGCGATGGGTGGTCTATGTGCAAAAGCTTGAGAAAGGAGAGGAGAGGGGCAGGGGGAGAACTTTGGGATTGGATTTTTTATGGACATGTGTCCCAAGTCAAGTGGGACCTTGAATGGGAACAGTACATGGATTCAGGGTATTGGACTGGTATTACCTCACCCCACAAAATGTCAGTGAGGAGCGAGAGCCTCGTCCAACACTCAATGCAAACATAAAGGTTAAAGTCCACCTATTAAGAATCACTTTGTTTAGGAATTTTGAAGGACTTTTGTGCTTCAATATGGTCAAATAATATATGGTTGAAAAAGCCGATTCCAATCTAATGTTTTTATTTCTGGAGTAGTGTCAAGAGTCTAAATTTTATTTTATTTTTATCTATATCTTGTTTAAGGATTGTTGATTTAGGGCATGTTTGGTAACCGGCCAAACAGTGTTTATTTCTATTCTTTTGTTACCGGGAGTAGTTTTGAAACAAAATTGCGTTTGGTAAAATTTTGTTCCCAATAACAAATTTGGAGTAGAATCAAGAATTAAAAAAAAAAAGTTGATTATTTGTTCAGGGAACAATTCTAGAATCAAGTCTATCTATTTTTCTTTTTCCTTCTCTTTCTTCTTGTTCTTCAAGTGCTGCTGTCATCACTATTGCCGTTTGCCGCCACCCCCGCTGAACGCCGTCGTCCGCCGGCCACCGCCTCCGGTCGTTGGTGAGCTTGCCGGAGGCTCGCCCAGCCAAGGCTCGGTCGAGCCTCGCCCCGGCCGGCGAGGCTCGACCAACGAGGCACGACTTCATTGAGGGCCGACGATGCTCCGGTGAGGTCGTCGGCCCTCGTTTTGGCTGGTCGTCGGTCATCCCAAGGCCGGCGACCAGCCACCTAAAAGAAGAAGAAGAAGAAGGGGAGGAAGAAAGGAAAAAAAAAGGAAAAAAATTATTTAAAAAATAAAAAAATGATTTGAAGTGAGAATTGAAGTTTTTCCATATATAGAATACATATTTAATTTTGTATTTTAATAAACTATAGTTTATTATTTACTATTTAATAAAAATTTGATTAGTTAATATTTTTATTACTTAGTATAAATATAATTAATCAATAGAATTTATATGATTTGATAAAATTTTAGAATGGAATAGAATTCTAAATTCGAATTCTTTTGAAATTAAAAATATAATAAAATATAATATGATTTCTTCAATCATAAGAAGATAATTATATTGTTGAGTGATCCATGAGAATTCAATATTAAATTTACACTCATCTAAAAAGGTAATTGAAAAAGAATTGGAATAGAAATTTTATATAGTTATCAAACGCATTTATGTTATTTTTCTATTCCAGAAGCAGAAATTTTGTTCAGTTATCAAACACGTTCTTTTGCTCAGAAATTGTTCTCGAGAACAGAATAAAAAAGAATAATTTCTAATAAGAAATTATTCCAGGAACATAATGGTTACCAAATGCGCCCTTAGTCTTGGATATTATGGCTTCTGGAGATATGCTAGGAGGTGGCAAAATATCGCTTCAAGTGCCAAAAATTGGTACAAATGGACACTTAAGTGCCAAAAGTTACGAAAGTGAGACTTAAGTGCCAAAATCGAAGAGGAATTGATCCTTAAGTGCCACTACGGCCAAAATCTGGCCAAAACGTTGACATGTCAATTTTCCGGTGAAGCAAGTGCAAAACAACGTCGTTTTATATGCCGACATGGCCAAACAATGCAAAACGACGTCGTTTTGGTGCTAACGTGGTAAAAATTTAATATAAAACTAAATTTATTTAAAACATTTAAAAATTTAAAAATATATATTAAAAATTTAAAAAAAATTAAAAAATTTAAAAAATTTAAATAAAAAAAAAAAAGGAGGGAGGCGGGCGAGGGCTCGGCCCGCCGCCTCCCCACCGCCCCGGGCCCTAGCCAAGGGCCGGCGACCTCGGCCAACCCTCCCCCTTCGTCACCGGCCCTTCCGGTGGCGGCGGGAGGCGACGGCCCTCCCGCCTTTTTTTTTTTAATTTTTTAATTTTTTTTAAAATTTTTTTTTAATATTTGTATTTGTATTTTAAAATTTTTAAAATGAATTTAGTTTTAAATTAAATTAAATTAATTTTTATATTAAATTATTTACCACGTTAGCACCAAAACGGCACCGTTTTGCCCTCGAGGAAAATTAACACGTCGGCGTTTTGGCGAAGTGGCACTTAAATGATCAATTTCTCTCCGATTTTGACACTTAAGTGTCACTTTCGTAACTTTGGCACTTAAGTGTCCTTTTTGTATCAACTTTTGGCACCAAAAATTCGGGTGTCGCTAGGAGGTTGTGCCAAGTCAAATCTATATAAATTATTCTAAGTTTCCTTGAGGGTGAGTGAGTATTTTAATGATATTTTGGATTTTAGCTCTTTGATTGAAGTTTCCCTCTCTACCTCTTCAGCGAATTACCGTAAGCGTGAGTTACATTTGCCATATTCTGAAATGGATTCAACGGGTGGCGAGCATCGGACGTTGCTAATATAACCGTACGGTTATTTTGATTCAATAACAGTGCAAGGGCAGCCACACGTTTCAGTTTAGATGGAAAGGCCAACCGGCATTTTACCGAAAACACAAGTTAATTATGCTCTGCAAAAATAGTAGATTTTTAACTTTCACTTCTTTCTTCTTCTTTTTTTGTGTATACACAAAAATAAAAGTTCTTTCCTTTACACATTGAATTCAAATTAATCGTTCTTTCAAAAAAGAAATGTACCAATCTCTCTTAATTTTCTTGAACAAAAATAAAAGTTATCTAACGTAGAATTAGTAGTAATCTGTCAACATATTTATTTCATCTTGAAATAAAGTTGATTAAACCGATATCTTCTAATATTTTTCAAATGAAGGAATTTGTCCGACAATAATTTAATTGACAAGAGTTGTGTTAGCATGGACATTAAGATAAATTATTCAATTGTAGATACTAGTAATGCATGAAAGGGATTGGGTGAGCTTCACCTATAATTTCCGAGCATCGAGATTTCAAGCCTAGCACTAGGGTCACTGGCTGAGCTTCAATTGGTTTGGATGAGGGCGTTGCAAATCTCGCTAGCCATGGGTGAGATTTCAAGCCTTCCAAAGTTCCAAAATCTAGAGGTGCCAATGAAGGTTGACGACTGACAGAAATGGAGAGGAAAGGTGATATCGTGTATTTATGTGTATTCAATGTACAAGTATGATCCTCCACTTATAATGTTAGTGAGAGGAAATAATATGGGAAATAAAAAATACACCGATTACAATATGATTCCATTTTCCTATTTTACCAAGCTAATCACTAACAGACCGATTCAATCACTGATCCTATGATTGATACTCAGAATCAGTATCTTTATATTTCCAACACTCCCCCTCAAGCTAGTGGCCTGTATATGTCAAGGACACCTAGCTTGCTTAATAGGTATGCATGTTGTCTTTGGCATAGTGGCTTGGTAAAGATGTCTGCAGGTTGCTCAATAGTTCCAATTCCTCTCGTTGTTATGATTCCTTCCCGAATCTTGTCCCGAGTGAAATGACAGTCAACTTCTATATGTTTAGTCCTTTCATGAAAAACAGGATTAGCTGCCAATTTGAGTGCAGCATCATTATCACAAAATAATTCGCTAGATCCATTGACTTGTACTCCGAGATCTGAAAGTAATCCTCGAATCCAGATTATTTTGCAAACAGTTTTTGCCATAGCTCGATACTCTGATTCTGCTGATGACAAAGACACGGTTGATTGCTTCTTTGTTTTCCATGAAATGAGTGATTTTCCCAATTTGATACAAAAACCAATAATGAACCTTCTTGTCATCGGACAAGTTGCATAATCTGTGTCACAATACGCTGTCATTTTCATGTCACAATCTCGAGACAAGAAAATGCCGAGTCCTGGGCATCCCTTCAAGTATTTTACGACTTTTAGTGCTGCATCAATATGTGACTGCTTCGGCTTGTGCATGAATTGACTGAGTATTTGCACTACATAGCATATATCTGGTCTTGTCATTGTGAGATAAATCAATTTCCCAACAAGCCGTTGATATTTTGATGGATCTTGGAGTAATACATCCTCGACAGATGAAGACAAGCTCTCATCATACTCATATGTCGTCAACTTCGCATTCTGTTCAATCGGTATAACGGCTGGTTTACATCCCGATAATCCTGCTTCGGAGACTATTTCTAGAATGAACTTCCGTTGGCTGAGACATATTCCTTTGTCAGATCGAGCTATTTCAATGCCAAGGAAATATTTAGGAGGCCCCAAGTCTTTTATGTGAAAAGTGGCACTCAAGTAGTCTTTGAATTTTGCAATGGCCAGCTCATTATTCCCCATGATAAGAATGTCATCAACATATATTAAGAGAAAGATGGACGAAGTACCTTTAGTCCATGTGAATAGAGCATAATCATGTCTGGAATGCTGAAATCCTGCGTCGGTCAGTGCAGCAGTGAACTTGGCGTACCATTGCCTAGAAGCCTGTTTAAGTCCATACAGGGATTTACGGAGACGACATACACGAGACTCCCCCTGGCTGCGTCCTGTGGAAGTTCCATATAAATTTCCTCATCCAGATCCCCGTGTAGGAATGCATTATGGACATCCATCTGATGCAATGGCCATTTGCGAAAGGCAGCGATGGATAAAAAAGAGCGAACAGTCACTTCCTTAGCCACAGGAGAGAATGTTTCATGATAGTCAAACCCTTCCCGTTGTGTGAAGCCTTTCGCTACTAAACGAGCTTTATATCTCTCAATGGAACCATCGGCCTTGAATTTTATCTTATAAACCCACTTGCACCCAATAGGTTTTCGTCCGGCCGGTAGGGAAACAATATCCCAAGTATGATTTTCATGGAGTGCTTGTAATTCGAGCTCCATTGCATGTTGCCATTTGGGATCACGTGCCGCCTCAGAATAGGAAGATGGTTCTTGTTCTTCTGAAATTCTACTAATGCAACACATGTGTTCTGGTGATAACCTACTGAACGAAACATAAGAGGATACAGGATATTGTGTACCTGAAGAATCCACGTAGGACATATATAATCTTTTGTCCATGTAGGGGGTCTAGTAGACCGTCCAGAACGCCTAGGCTGCTCAATTCTTGGCTCCGTTGCTATGGCGGGAGATAGCCTCTGATGATTTGTCGGCGATGAGGTCACCTGGGAATCGGATGAGATATTGTTCCCAGGTGCGAAAATTGGTGTGTCATCGCCTGAGTTGGAATCATCTGTTGAGCTTGGAATATGCTTTTCTGGTGCAAGAAGTACATATTGAGGTTGAACAGGTAAATCATCGTCTAACAAGAAAGGTTGAGGAGCAGATGTTGATGATGACGATGTTGCCTCTTGAAAAGGGAAGATGTCTTCGTGAAAAATAACATCTTTGCTCACAAAGAAATCCCCTATGGAAATTTCCATGACTCGATAGCCTTTCTGTAAAGAAGGATATCCCATAAAAATACACTGCATAGCCCGAGGATCCATCTTACTTCATGGCCCTAGGGCCGCCGCATAGCATAAACATCCAAAAACTCGAAGATGATCAATCATTGGTTGCTTTCCATAAAGCAATTCAAAAGGAGTTCGTCCTTCAAGGATTCTAGTTGGCATGCAATTGATCAGGTAAGCTACTGTGACCACACAATCACCCCAAAATTTTTCTGGTATAGAGGCTTGATATTTGAGGGCTCGAGCTACTTCTAAGAGGTGACGATGTTTGCGCTCAACAATCCCATTTTGTTGGGGTGTGTAGGTACATGAACTCTCATGTAGAATTCCTCTAGAAGATAAGAAGGAGACACACTCCGCAGAAAAAAAATTCACGTCCATTATCAGTACGAATCCTTTGGACTGGTGTGTCAAATTGATTTTTAATAAGAGATAGGAAATTTGACAGAGTAGAAAAAGTTTGACTCTTGGATTGCATAAGGAAAACCCAAGTAGCACGAGTGTAATCATCAACAATGGTCAAGAAAAATCGAGACCCATCACGATGTGGAGTGTGATAGGGTCCCCATATGTCCATATGAAGTAAGGAAAAAACACAGGTAGCTCTTGATGTACTGACAGGAAATTGTTTTCGAGATTGCTTCGCTAATGGACATATTGGGCATTTAGAGTAAGGAAAACGCGCAGAATGTCCCAAACGTTGATGAAAAACAATATCTTTATTACTAGTAATAGCATTACAAGAAATGCTTTGACTGGTAAAATCAAGATCTTTTTGGAGACTGGTCCAAAAATACAATCCTTCTGCGACACTACCCAAGCCCATCAGACTACCAGTCAAAAGGTCCTGAAAGAAGCAATTTTTCGAATTGAATACAGCCCGGCAAGAATTATCTTCGCAAGCTTTTGAGACTGATAAAAGATTGAACTCAAAATCAGGAATGAAAAGGACATTTTTTAGAACAATGTTTGGACTGAGCTGGACTGTTCCAATTTTACTGACATGAATAATGTTTCCATTGGGTAGACGTACAGATATTGCGGAATGTGGCCTTTCTTGGATACTAGAAAATAACTGTTCATTGCATACTATGTGGTCACTAGCACCTGAATCAATTATCCATGCATCAACTGATATTGAATTTGTCTTGCATAAGAAAGTACCTGAGAAACTTGCAGTCTTGTCATTAGTGGACAACTGATTTAATGCCTTCATAATATTTTGGTACTGATCCTGGGTAATTATCTGATTTGCACCATCAGTCCTCCGTGCTGAAACCTGGTAAGCAGCAATTTCTTTTTCCCTTTTATCACCTGGCTTTCCATGTAACTTCCAGCATGTGTCAATAGTGTGATGAGGACGTTTACAATATTCACAGTATTTACCCTTATTTTTGAAATTTTGCCCAGCTGATTTTGTGAATGACGTGGCATGTCGTGGGCCACCGGATGTTTTATACGCAGGTGCTGACGTGGCAAAGTGGGGACCGTTTGATTCAGCCGAGTGAGCGGACAATTGAAGACCGTCCGATCTTCTCTGTTCCTAGCCGTTGGATCCAGGCGAGTAAGTGAAGGAATAGGAGCCGTCAGATCTTCTCCCAGCATCCCAGCCGTTGGATCGCAAATTAGGGTTTATTTCCCCAAATCGGTTCCTCGCAGCCCCAAGTCCTCCTCCTTGCCCGAAGTTCTCTGGTCCAGCGGCGAAACCTCGGCCTCCACGGTGCGGCGCCTCCGTTGAGTCGAGACCTCTTTGGAAAGCAGCAAGGGTGACTCCTTCGCCCACTCTTGCGTGCTCGGTCGCGGCTTGCCGCTGGCTTTCCTCTTGGACGGCCAGTTGGTAGATCCGGCCGAGCGAGGGCATGGGATCCATTGCTAAAATCTGCGAACGGAAAGGTAAGTACGTGTCGTTCAAAATCAGTAAGAAACAAGTCACTTTCTCCCTCTCTTTGATTGCTCGGTATTGTTGTAGCGTGGATTCGGGACCCTCAAGGCGTTCTTCGGCCGCTTCCAGTTCGTTCCAGAGGGCGAAAAGTCGGTTGAAGCAGGTGGCGACTGACGAGTTCCCTTGCTTCAGGTCCGAGATGGCTTGAGTGATGGTGAAGAGCTTCGCCGGATCGAGCCGCCCGTACATTTCTCGAATGTTCGCCCAGATCGTTTTTGAGTCCTCGGTCGATGGAAGCCTTGCCGCGACGTCTGGAGTGAGGCAATTCCCGATCCAGGTACGAACTAGCTGATTACATCTTCGCCAGAGTCGTTGCTGTCGTTCGTCAGTCGGGTAAGGTACGATTCCATCTATGAAGCCATCTTTTTCTTTTGTCACGAGTGCTCGCCGGAAGTCTCGAGCCCAGGTATTGTAATTTTCTGGTCCGGTGAGTTGTATACTGATGAGTCGCAGCTCCGGTCCGTCGGCCGGCGACGTGTACAGGGGGTCGCCAGGCTCAGGACGTCCGCTGTTGAAAGGAAATCCATATGGTAAGAAAGCAGATTGAGATCCGGGTTGAAGACCCGGATATGGATTCTGTGGAGTCAATCCGGGTCCGAAACCCAGTCCCGATCCACCACTGGAACGAGCGTCCTGTGATGCACTATTTTCTTCGGGTTGAATTCCAGATCTCAATTCATTTCCCTCTCCAGGTAAGCTCTGTTGAGCCAATACGTGACTAGGTCCAGCAAGCCATTGGCCATGAATTGGATACCAGCTAATATATGGCCATTGTTGAATAGGTGTTGATAATGGAACCGAAGGCTGTGACTGGAAATTCTGGGTTTCATCAATCTGGGTGTGAACAATCTGATCTTGTGGCAGATTTTCAGTAGAATGGTTGATCGATTCCTCCATAGGTAAGATCACTTCTTGGTCATTGCTGCTGCTCGACTTGTTGCTTTGATGGATATTTGAACAATTGAATTCCTAATCGGTGTGTCAATGTTTTGCAGAAAGAGATTTTGCAACAACAATTGAAAAACTACCACAGGCAATTCAGAGTATTTGTGGAAGCTAGGTCAGAACGAGGTCGCTCTGATACCATGACAGAAATGGAGAGGAAAGGTGATATCGTGTATTTCTGTGTATTCAATGTACAAGTATGATCCTCCACTTATAATGTTAGTGAGAGGAAATAATATGGGAAATAAAAAATACACCGATTACAATATGATTCCATTTTCCTATTTTACCAAGCTAATCACTAACAGACTGATTCAATCATTGATCCTATGATTGATACTCAGAATCAGTATCTTTATATTTCCAACAACGACATAAGAAAATTTAAATCATATCTCTTAAAATTAATTTCTCTAGAAAAAATATACTTTCTAGCAACATTCAATAGTTGATGAAACAAAGCGACTCAAAATGAGAGAATAAGACCTGTAGAATGACTTAACGTGCTTAACCCGGATGATATGTATACCTTTTTCTCCTGTCTTCTACCTTGACGTTTGGGAACCGATTAAACTTGTTAACCAGTAAGGGAAATTAGTGGTGCAGAAGGCACCGTCATTCTTTTAAAAAGTAACGGACCGTCACCCGTGCATTATTCAATCCAATGACATCACTCAAGAAAAGGAAATCCATGGTGTAATTGACTACAATTAGATGGTCGGGCATGGGTCCAAAATAAAACAAATGACATGAAGTCATAGATAAATAATATTAGATATCCAACATAAAGTAATATAGATGGAATGGACTTTCAATTTTTTCCAGTCTTTTTTTTTTTATCGAAAGGTTAGCCATGGGCTTGATTTTTCACTAGAGTCATTTCATTACCTTGATACGGTTATCTCTCTACATAAAATGCTTTCGGTCGAAGAGTCATTGCATCCCACCATCATTTCACAGCCTATTCATATGCTTTAGAAATTATCGCCGAAAAGCCTACACTTCTCCATGTTAATAGGCAATATGGTCGTTCCCAAAACCGTTGTCACCAAATATCATATCATGTCCTCACAATCATTCTTGGGAATCAAATTGAATTTTGTTCATTTTATCAATTTTTTATCTTTTAAACTTACTTTTAGCAAAAAAAAAAAAATTATTTATGGGGATCAAATCCCAACTACTGGGATTTTGATTTCCCAAGAAAACCGGACAAAAAAGTCATCCGGTTTCCTTGAGAAAATGCAGGGTGGAGATTGCACCGTTACTCTGGACAGAGTAACGGTGCAGTCACCTTAGCTTTTTCCTGCGAGCATTTTCATTATCGCATTTGAGTTGATTTTTAAATCTCCAACTCCTCCGGTATCAATATCGGTCCCTCGAAAAATAATTGTGCTGCTCAAGAAACTATTTGGCAGAGAATATTCGAAGTCCTAATTAAAAGAAGGTGATTTGTATACAGGGCATGTCACATGACGTTTTGGAGATATAAATCGATCAGAAGTAAGGGATTTCAAAATTTTAAATGCAAAATTATGTGGAGAATATATCCATAATATATATTGTTGGTCGATTGTACCTCTTCAATCAATCGATACACGGACTACTTTCTCCTTAAAATTCTCTCACGAAAGCGCACACCTACTTTCACATACGACGCAAACCACCTTTGTCTCGCCAAACATTGAATAACTCAGCAGAAGCGCTAGTTATTCCTTACCTTATGTTGTAATCCCCTTTGATTGTAGGTATTTCACAGCCTGTGTTCCTTCAAATAGTTATGAAGGTTGTCGACATAACATACTCAGATGTCCTTGTCCCCAATAATAGGCCTCATCTCCTTTGCTTTTTCTCGGTAAAGCCTTCCCGCCACTTCCACCACCACCAGCCTCAGCGACTCGGCCACTGATTGCCTCGCGACCGACCCATCGGACTCATTTCTTGGTATCGAATGCTTGATCTGTCTCTCCTCCAAGAGCCTCGCGTTCAGTCCTTGATCTGCCAAGAATGCGAAAAGTATTAGGCCTCTCTCGAGCTGAGTACCTCCACCACTGAGCTCCACCCGACATGAGTCAAGAACCCACCGACTGAGTTGTGCGCGAGTATCTTGAGCTGCTGCACCCAGCTCTTGCAAACCATGTCACGCCTTTTGACTCGCTCCTCAAAACCGTCCGGCAGCACGACCGACTTGGTGTCGGCCAAGCCGAGCCCAGAAAAACGGTAACCCCGAAAGCTCTAGCCCTAAGGCAATCTCGGTGAGTTTGATCTGGCTTGGTTTGGCCTCTCTCCCGAATGCCATGTACACCATGGTACCTTTCCTTTGTGAAAGGGCTAGTAACAACACCCTAGAGGATGGTGAATAGGTGTAAAAAAATTTTTGCAAAGTTTAATAGAAGTAATTTGCTTTTTTTAGAGAAAGACGAGCTTTGAATAGATTCAGGATTTAGTAGTTAGATAAAACTATAAACCAAAATAAAAAGAGTTCAGGGAAGAGAATAAGAACACAAGATTTATAATGGTTCGGCTTAGATCAAGCCTACATCCACTCTCCCACACTGACAGCCCAATGGCTGGATTTCACTAAGAATCAAAAAAGATTTTACAGTCTTGCAATCTCGACTTCACAGTGAAGAACCTCTACTAGTCTCACACAAAGTTTCTCTCTTTTGTATACAACTTTGAGCTATGTGAATGAAATAACAAGGAACTAGGAAGTTTTAGACTTTAAAATTTTTCTTTCACACACTCTCAAACAACTAGAGAGTCCGCCTTAAATACTCTTTCATGCATTCACGACCGTTGGCACTTTCCAAAGGAATTCTTCCAATCTACACGTTGGACAGAATCAATCAAGAGGATCTCAAGTTGATTGATTGATTGAGATAAAAGCCCGTTAATCATGTTCGCTCATACAATCAGGATCTTAGTTTCTATAAGTAGAACTTTCCAAATTTGCTTGCCTTCCAAAAGATTTTATTATCGGAATTGATTCCATTAAGGATAATCAATCATGTAGGTGCTATATCCAACTAGAGAAATATCCATAAGCCATATGAATCGAATCCTTAAAGAAATAAATATAATCTCTCATCTGGATAAGTCTTCATTCTTCAATAGCATTTAGTCTAAAATCTATCAGTATGAGTAGACTTTGAACCTAACGTTTGGCAGTCTTCAGATTTTGACATTTCAGTCTGGAAGTCTTCAGACTAGACTATGAAAAGGTTTTGTCAACTTCAAAACAGTAAACGAGTTTTCTCCAACACTTTGTGCATCGAGCCATTCCTTGATCGGCTGCCACATGTCAGTTTCGCCTCGCGTCTCAGGATCACTCGGGAGAAGTTGCCCAATAGGGAAGATTGGTTTGCCATGGATATCCTTGAGGTGACTTAGGGCGTGTTTGATAACGTTTATGTTCCGAGGAATAATTTTTTAACAGAAATAATTTTTTTTATTTCTATTCTAGGGAACAATTTTTGAGTATAAGAACGTGCTTGGTAACTGCAAAAAATTTATACTCCAAGAATAGAAATGTGTTTGGTAAACTTATATAATTTTTCATTATTTTTTTTTCCCTTTTTTCTTCTTTCTTCCTTTCGGCTGATCGCCAGCCTCGGCCATGGCCGGCGACCTTGCCGGCCCCTAGTGAGGCGAAGCTCGCCCAGCCACCGGAGAGGCTCGGCCTAGACCAAGCGGCACAATGTCGGCCTCACCGGGGGTCGGCAATGCTCCAGCGAGGTTGCCGGCCCTCGACAGCTGGTCGCCAGCCATGGCCGAGGTCAATGATCAGCCAAAGAAAGAAGAAGGAAAGAAAAAAAAAAAAAAAGAAGAAAAAGGAGAAAAAGAAAAAGTGTTTCTCAGAATTGTTCCTAGGAACAAGAAACAAGTTTTTTCTATTTCTTTGTTTTTGTTTCAAATCTATTCTCGCGAACAAAAAAAATAGATTTTTTGTTCCCATGAAAAAAAAAAGTGTAAACAAATGCATTTCTTTTTTTTTTTTTTTTTATTCCTCGGAACAAAAGAACAAAAATTTGTGTTCCAAGGAACAGAAACACATTTTGCCAAACACACCCTTAACCATTCGGGTTGGAACTCATAATTGTGCTATAATGTCACAACTTTCTTGGCCCGACCCAAATCAAGATGAGTCTAAGATGCCCAATGCATCGCCCCTTACCGCATCGAAAATCGTCTTGATCTCAAAGTGGGGGAATGCGGCCCTAGTCGGGAAAGGAGTCCACTGGGGGTGCCAGGTGAACTCCTCCGTAGTATTCCGGTAGTCGCCCCACTTCGAAGCCCATGTTGGCCCGAGGAAACCCAAGCTGGCAGCGTTGAGAATAACGAAGGAAACACTCCTTACACCGAGCCTAGAAGTGATTGGACCAGCCCAATATGGAGCGAAATCGTACGTGATCCAATCGGGATCCGAAGATTTGAGAAACCGGGGTACGGGTTATTGGAGCATGTCGTAAGCCTTCTTGAGGTACCAGAACTTGTTGTAAGGTAGGTCGCTGGTGGCTTCGGTGCCGAGTGCTTAATAGCCGGTAAGGGGAGCTTCATGAAGCCGATGATAGGAGCAAGGTTCGGAGGGACCTTCGGGAGGCGATCTATGTTTATTGGAGCCGCCGATAGGAAGGATATCCGTTGAGCCTTCCCGGCGATCCACTTGGCCAGCTCCATTTATGGGGAAAATTATTTAAAAAATCATATATATATATATATATATATATATATATATATATATATATCACAAATTTTCCAAATCAATCATAAACATTTTATTTTGGCCAATTAAGTTCTAAACCATTTACAATTATGTCAATTCAAGCATCCAACTAAATTTGACTGATCGTCATTGACATGGACACGGCCGGTGCTGCGGTGGACAATTTTTTAACAATATTTTATTTTTTCGAATTATTTAATAATATTTTTTTTTTCTATTATTTTTCCTTTTTTCTCTCTTTTTTTTCCCCTCCTCCCTCCTTCTTCCTCTTCCTCTGATGACCGGCCAAAGGAGAGGGTTGATCGCTGGACTGACGCAATCGACCAGTGGCGAGCTAGTCTCATTGTCGCTAGGCAAGGCCAATCTCACCCAAATCTAGCAATGCTCACCTCGCCCTTGCTAGTGGCTAGGCTAGCTTGCCACTAGTCGGCCACATCAATCCGATGATTGGCCCTCTCCTTTGATCGGTCGCTAGAACAAGAGGAAGGAGGTTGGCATTCATGTCAATGCTAGCCGGTCAAATTTAGTTGGATGGATTGAATTGGTCCAATTACAAAATATTCAAAACTGAATTGGTAAAAAAAAAAAATTATGATTGATTAGAAAAAATTAATAAATTCAGGACTTTTTTGATAATTTTTCCTCATTTATGCCATCATGTGGCCTGATGCCAAAGGGCAACCATGGAAGCATCAATATGTGGAGATTTTCATTTGTATCGGCCATTGTCTATAGACCAAAATTCGTGGGGAACTTATAAGACTCTGAAGTGACATATATGGAGCAGGAGCCGTGAAACTTTTCTCACCAATGCCGTCTGCAATGCTACATTATTTACAAAGACTACTTAGCTTGTCAATGTGAGTTCGTCTTCATGTTGATAGGAGTTAGTGAACTTTTTTTAGTGTCTGTGAGATGATTCGCTGAGGTTGGAAGGTCATTTTTGCTATGTCTTCTTATGGAGAACGTTTTATGTCATCAATGTTTAGTCCGCCCATTAAATAGTGCTGCAAAATGATTGAGTTCATGGGCGGCAGGTTCCTTTCTCCTAACGAATGCAAACAAAGAAAGGAAAATACGAACTTCAGTGAATTCTAAACCATGTTGATAAACTCGTTTAATTGTTATTTAGTTAACGCAAAATGTTAGCAACTTACGAATGTCAAATACGAGACTAGACTATCAACTTTATTTAGCAACTCATAAGTCGATAAAACAAATTTGGAGGTGAAAATAGTAAATTACCAGTGAAATTAGTAACTTACCAAGGTAGATCCGCTTATCATCACTATGGTAATGAATATACGAACTTTAAGTTGAATGAATATACGAACTTTAAGTTGAATGTGAATAATCTATTTATATAGAAATTTACCTCTAAAAATAATGGAGACTTACAAAATTCAATCTTATACAGGTATGAACTAGGCCCCAATTTATCTACTCCAATCAGAGCCAGTGCATGTGTCCGACGTGGACTTGGGTAGACTAAAACTAGATCAGAACAACCAATTCCATTCTTTTAACAGCCTCGAGACAACTCGTGAACGCAGGTCGCAGGACAGATCAATTCAACAGCCAACCTAATGTCATGAGAGACTATAAATGAAATTGAATTAGGTGTAAAAATCAACCAAATCAAGCTCAACATAGTAAAGCTGCATTCATTCACGTTAAGTCAAAGCACCTCATAATATATCGACTTATCAAACTATCGTGGAATTTAGATAATTCAGTAGCCATACATGATACATCTGAAAACTCATCACACATCCTATTCTCAATAAACCTTGAGGAACATAAGAGCTTAATTTTTCTAACATATCAACTAAGGTTCCATTTGTTTTCGTTTAAGAAAACTACTTTTTACTTGAGCTTTGTTCATTTTATAGAAAATAATTTCTAAGAAAACGTTTTGTGATTTTTTCAATGTTCATCTCATGGAAAATGAACTAGTAAAGGAAAACACCTTCCATTATTTAAAAGAATACCTTCAAAAGTGAGGAAAATGTTTTCTTTTTTAATTTTTCTGTTTTCTTTTTTTTTTCTTCTTTCAGCAACCACGACAACAGCCAACAACCGGCCACTGGCCAACTCCAGCCTTGCCCAAGGCCAAATCTAGTAAGGGCAAGGCTTGAGGTCGCCGAGGCCGGCGAACCGCAAAGCTCGGGCTTGCTTTGATTGGGCGAGCTATCGACGAGCTGACGACTCGTCGGATTTGGCAATCTGCATCTTGGTCGGTCGTCGGACAACGGGCCATCGTCAAGGCACGTGGCGGTGGAGGAAGGAGGAGGAAGGAAAAGAAAAAGGAAGAAAGAAAAAATAAAATTTTAAATTTTAAATTAAATATTTTTAGTCAATCAAAAAATTAAAATTATTTTTTTGATAATTTTTTTCCAAAAAATCAAATCATAAAACAAACAATGAAAAATATTTTCCACTCAATTTTCAAATTTCAGCCAAATATAAGAAAATATAGCCATTTTCTTGAAAATTGATTTCTTGGAAAATATTTTCCGAAACATGATATTTTCCTCGAAATGAACGGCCCTTAATCTAAAGATGGAATTTCATGTTGTATTGCAGTCCATATTGAGGTGTAGTACTTGCTAGTTTGATTTATGCATCTATTTCTCCTTGAAAACTTTCGCCTCACTATCGTAATCATCCAACACACGAAGTAAAAACATGCAGTTTAGGAATTGCACATTAATTAAAAAAATGTGGAAGCAATAAGGGTGTGCAAAAGAATCGGGAGCTGCCCAAAACCGGACTGGAACTGCCCGAAACCATTGGTTCTTGAGGAAACCAGTCCGATTCCCGATTCCAATTTATGGGAACAGTGGATACCAGGTTCGGCCTTGCCCATGAGCGGATTCACCCACTCGGACTAGACCAATTATATTATAATAATATATTAATTTTTAATATTAAAATAAATTTCGAAATTACTAATTAACAAAACTAAAGTATAAGGCTCCATCTCATCTCACGATTTCCATGTTTTTATAAGAATTTAGTAAAGTATGTAAGTTGCCTTTCAACAACTCAACAAATGGTTCATTCAAATGATACTTCAGGGACACATATAGGACACTGTGTATAAGAATATGTGGAGTACCAGGTGGAACTGTTTTTATAGAAAGAATTCAATAAAGCAAAGGTTGTAAGAGATTGGGCACTGTTAAGGGATAAAGGAAAAGACAAAGACGATCTACATACGGCAATCATTGAACTTAAAGAATATTTTAGATTTCAATTGAAATGATTCAAAAACAGGAGAAAACCGGACTGGAACTGCCCGGAACCATTGGTTCTTGAGGAAACCAGTCCGATTCCCGATTCCAATTTATGGGAACTAGTGGATACCAGTTCGGTTCCCGGTTCCATGAGCGGATTCACCCACTCGGACTAGACCAATTATATTATAATAATATATTAATTTTTAATATTAAAATAAATTTCGAAATTACTAATTAACAAAACTAAATTATAGGGCTCCATCTCATCTCACGATTTCCATGTTTTTATAAGAATTTAGTAAAGTGTGTAAGTTGCCTTTCAACAACTCAACAAATGGTTCATTCAAAGGATACTTCAGGGACACATATAGGACACTGTGTATAAGAATATGTGGAGTACCGGTGGAACTGTTTTTATAGAAAGAATTCAATAAAGCAAAGGTTGTAAGAGATTGGGCACTGTTAAGGGATAAAGGAAAAGACAAAGACGATCTACATACGGCAATCATTGAACTTAAAGAATATTTTAGATTTCAATTGAAATGATTCAAAAACAGGAGAAAAACCTATTTCTTTTCTTTGGTAGTATTTTCCAATAAAATAAAGAAAAATGGTACCCTTAATTAAGCCGATTCGATTTAAAGAAAAATATTAATCGATATGAAGAGTACTCACAGCAAGATTTGAAAAACGATATTATTATTAGTGAGACCGATTCCATGGATCCATCCGGGAATTGGACCGGACCAACGGTTTGATTCTCGGGTGAATCCATACAACTAACGGATGGTTCCCGATTCTAATTTTTTGGAACCGATCCTTAGCGGGCGGTTCCCGATTAGATCAGGAACCGCCCATCGGGACTATGCACACCCCTAGTAAGCAATACATTTGACAACCTTAAAAATGTACAAACCTAGAACTATAGTTGTAAAAAGTCCAAGTTCAATTAAAATGCAAAAGACGGTACTTTTTTTATTCTTGCACTCTTGTTGGTTATTAAACTTCCCCAACACGACTCAACATATCATTACTCTTGCGAGTCATTCGTGAAAAGATCATTTCCATATTCCCCCAATAGGGCATAACTTCGACAATCAAAAGATAACGACCATAATTTTTTCCGTTTCTTTGTTTCTTTTTGCCAAAAAACAATGACAACTAAACCTTCTATCCATTATATCGTCTTAAAATCAGATTTAGACTGAAAAATTCATATTTGACATGCGTCTGTAGGAGATAACTGTATCATAAACATGACACAGGAGTCAAGAAATACATTGATTCTTGAATCACTGAACGAAGAAAAGTTGCACTCACATTCTATTTTCATTGACAATGACGTAAATCCCCAGACGTTGGCACATACAGATAGCAACTACCCTACAACTGCAAAAATGCCATTATCTGTGATTCTGTGAAGGCAAAATGAAGGATAAGTGACTTCTTAAAATAAGGACCCATAGGCGCATGCAAAGGGGAAACAAAGTAGAATATATGAGCTTGATGGATGGTACAAAGTGATTGTAGCTTGGTACCGGTCTTCCCCCTCTTCCCTTGATGATGCAACATACCTGTAAACCTGTCACAGATTTTTAATTTTCATCAAAAACCAAATCCAGCTTGATCATAATCAAGGAAGACAACCATATATTCTGATCCTGTATTAAAAAGGATTCTGCAAATGCTTCAACAATATTTTAAGAGAAGCCATTCAAAACTGATCCAATACATTAAATTCGGATAAACTTGGCAGCTGAGAAGGCTTTAGAGTTCCTATTAAGAGTCAATGCCAAATCTGAACTTGGCATCCTAACCCAGCTACTTAAGAAAACTAAGAAATTGGGGATTTAATTTATTCAATAGTCGAGTTTAAAGGTGGAAAGCGCAAAAGCAAATTTGGGATTCTAAGTAACTCGTCATTCAACAGATGGGAAGCTCAAAGTTCAAGAGATAGGATATCCAATACAAAGTTTACAGCCCTCAATTACAGCAATACACACAAATGCAGTTTAAAGGGATGCCCTACACAGCCCCTAATCACTAATTTACCCAATGAAGAGCCATTAACAGTGTGGCTGCTCACTTCAGATACCCTCATTTTGATAGTGCAGTCCATCACTCCATTGAAGCTCAGACACAGTAGGGAAGGCAATATTGGTGTAGACCAACATTTATCAAGATGCCATCTTTGCGCATAACAATCTATTAGGCACTATAGGATTGATATTAGTCAAAAAAACATGCCCCTAATGGAAAGCCCAAAATTATCAATTCTAGTCAATATTCTTTTATTGAAATTATCTAATTCTAGACATGATCACGAATTGGTTGAGAAAGAAATCCATTCAGTTTATTTATCAACAACAATACTAGAAGACTAGTTTAGCTCAAACATATATCATCACAACATGTACTAGTCATTAAAACATTATGCTTAATAATGCAAAAGATATTATTCATATTAACCCTGAATAGAATCAACAGTAATCATAAGTAACTCACTCATTGTGAATACTAGCTTAGTCAGGACTGCAACATCTTCATATGCACGGATACATGTGAGCGTGCATATGTGCTTAAAGATAATTTAAGATATAAGAAAGTTGCCATTGAAAAATTATATAAGAAAATGAACCCACTTCAGTAAAAGCGCTCAACTGGGTAAGAATCGGTTGCATCCAGCACATGATATGAGATTTCCATCAAAATCAGCATTTTCAGGCGCCAGACAAGATCGATGATAGCTGCAGCTTTCCTATCAAACAAGCCAATTATGACAAACAGACAGATGAATAACTTTCCACAAAAAGTTCAAGCTATACATTGTCTATTAAAAGATCGGCAAGTACAGTGGATAAGCATTCCATAAGTGCCATAACTTTTGTACGACACTTATTTAAGTGCCATAACTTTTTTTTAAACGCTCACTTGAGTACCATAACTTTCAATCAATCACTTATGTGCCAAAAATATTTATAAACATTAACTCAAGTTGAAAATCCGACGTGGCATAGCACTTGTAGTGAACATTTTTAAAAACTTATGAAATTTAAGCAATCGATTGAAAAGTTATATATAACTCAAGTCAACGGAAAAAAAAAGTTATGGCACTAAAAAGTGAGTATCGTACATAAGTTATTACACTTAATGATCAAAGAAAAAGTTATGGCACTTAAATGAGTGCCATACGAAAATTATGACACTTGTGGTGTTCTTTTCCCGCAAGTAGATAGTACTTCCTTTCCATTGATATCATGATTTGGAATAAAAAGGACCTAAAGTTCAAGAATCAATATGAATTACCAACTACTAAAACACCAGATCCAGGTGGTATTAGACAGATTGCCACACAAAACCTTTCTAGGTTCCAGAGAAGTAGATTTGAGAGTGAGAATCCCCTTTTAAGGTTTTTACTTTTTGTACCTCTTTTCTTTTTGGGATGGATAGCTGTGTGGAATCAGATCCTGAGTTCAAGAAGGTTGGCAAGAACAGATAGTACTTCTTGCCCATTGAGATCGTGATTTGGATCAAAGTTCAAGAAGCAATGCCAATTACAAACTATTAGAATACCATATCCAAGTGGTATTTGACAGAGTGCCACACAAAACCTTTCTAGTTTTTAAAGAAGCAGATTTGAGAGTGAGAACCCCATTTGAAGGTTTTTGTGCTTTTGCATCCTTTTTCTTTTCAGGATGGTTAGCTGTATGGAATCAGACCCAAACTGTTGATAATTTAAACAATGTAAAAATTGTAATAATGGTATCCACCTGAGAGAAAGGTCAAGAATTTGGTATTCACCTTCTACATTATGGAGGATATTTGCCCCAATCAGCACAAGTGAAAAGCAAAAAGCCCCAGATTAATGCCAATATCAGTAAAAGAACTGTTCCCATTTTAAAAATTATCTTTCAGAATAGTTTGGGGCAGCATTCCAAAAAAACTACATGAAATCCCAGATCTGGGCAAAATTGTAATGTCTTCTTCCTCCTACATATACAGCTGAGCTTAGCAACTAATTAGCATGTGACGAGATTGACTCTTACAGTTCATTCCTAATAACAGCCTATCAAGACACTGCCTCCACTCAGAAAATACAAGCACTAAACATGTAAGTGCCAATTAGGTTTGCAGCTTGAATCACAAGAGCCAGAATTATTGACACTTACCAAGAACATAACCACCACAGATTGAGTCAGCAAACAAAGTGTTAAGGAGCTAGAACCAACAGGACATAACCTCATTGGAACAGTAGATTTTCCAGAGGTCATCCTTTTAATTAGATGAATCAGGTTCATTTGATTCTTCCACACCTGCCTATAAAACTCTGATTCTTGAGAATGAGTGATGCTTCAAAAATCAAGCATCGCCCTGCACAAAATGAAAAGTTTCAGTTACAAAGTCTAACCTAGATATATAGGAAGATATGCCCCGCAGGCATCAAGATTATACTAAAATCAGATGTTCTTTATGGCCATAATAGAAAATATCAGCTGCATTGCTTATTGGATCTTCATTAAAATAAATCATTGAGATAAAAAAAAATGTCCATTCAGCACCTTTTGCCTTATTGGATTATGAAACAATAGATTCTCAAGCATGGCTTGTCGACTTACTACAATTTTATGGAGATCAGGAGATATTGAAGCGCATCATATGGTCATTAAAAAGTGACCTCACAAGAAGAAGCCCGCCATTACATCATGACCCACAAGCATTAGCAGTTGTGACTTTCATCCATTCTAATGCTACCAGATGACGGCTGTGATGGTATCCCATATCTCTTGTCGATGTGTTTCACATGAGCCTTATACATATGTGCTCTCCCTCCACCTAATAGCTTCAACTTTTGGGTTAAATTTTCTTACATGGTATCAAATCAACTGCTCATTCAGTTTTCTTTTACGTCTCTGCATCTAGTTTTTGAATCTTCATGGTGGTTTGTGCGGATGACACAATTAGTACATGTAAGCTAACGTGGGAAAAGTCTCTTGTTGAGGAAGTGGGATTTGTCTAGACAGAATCCAAGTGGTTAATTCATGACAATTACACTGCACTAAATATAGCTTCTAATCCCATTTAAATTAGAGATTTAAACACAATGAGGTTGAATGCCCTTTTAATAGGGAGAGGTTACTATGTGGAGAAACTGCAACAAGCTTTGTGAAGTATAATGATCAGCTTGCTGTTGTATTGCCAAGCCTCTCTCAGATACTCAAGTCAAATATATGGTAACAAACTTGGACCATAAGACATATATGCTCCAACTTAAGGGGCAGCATTGAGAGTTCTTTGTAATTGTCAACATAATGTTAGACCGAGTTTGTAGTGGCATACATGGAAACACCATGCGATATTTACTTCATGTGTAGACAAGGGGAGTACAAAATCCTTTTGGTCTTAACTTCTGTCATCTTAACTTTAACATGGTAGCAAAGCTAAGTTCCACCCTAGTGTATCTACACGTGTGGTTCATCAATTCCACGTGCCATCCTCATTTAGATTTGCACATGAAATGAGCTAATATAGTATCCCACGCCGCATATCTACGAGATTCGTATAAGTCTCATATACATGTGGTTTCTCTCTACCTATTAACTTACACTTATGAATTGGATTTTCTAACAACAGGAAGACAAATCTATAACCATGCTTAAACAAATCACCCAAGTCGTGAAGAAATGCAATAAAAGGATTGTTATATGAATAAACTCAACCAAAAGAAAAAATTTCACCCACCATAAACTATTGGATGTGCTACCCAAAAATTGGCTTCCATATTGGCTGACTCCGACGTACATCTATTTGTCAATCATCCTACCAAGAGAAATCAACATTCTAAACATATTAGAACGGAGAAATCAGACAAATTTTAGGTAGATTAGTAAAAAAAAGTAAGCTTATTCACCTTCCAAGAGTTATCCTGTTGCAGAGGGCAGTGATTGTGCAACAGTTTGCAAATATTCTTTTTACCCCAAAAGCAATAGTACTCCTTCCAGCTGCATATCAACATGTGTTCAGGGTTATCCATGATATGCAGTCATTTTTTCTAGTTCTTTAAAATGATAGATGAGCAAGGAAACCACATTGTTTCCGGTGATAGCAATGCCAGTAGCCTCCAGTCAAATGACATTTTATTTCAATTTACATGCCATCGAGTCCCTCAATCAACAATGTATATGTTTGAGGGTGCAGTTGGCAGCCTTTCCTCTCCATGACCTGCAGCAAATCTGAGCATCTCTTTACAAAACCCTTCTTAAGTAGACCATCAACTAGAAGCTTCCAGGCTAGTTCATCATGATTGTACCCGCAAACTAAGAGACTACGAAAAAAATGTTCAGCCTCTTCCTCATCCTCCTGATCATATAGGCCACATATAAGCAGCTTAGAAGACTCCAGACGGGGTAAATGACCATGCTTGATCATAGCCTCTGTCATCTTCTTTGCTTCTCTGTATTCTCCCTTCTCACAACAACAGCAAACAAGAGCATTGTAGGTTTTTTCATCAGGATTCATACCTCTATCTCTCATATGTTTGACTATTCTAACTGCTATTTCAAGGCGACCCACTTTGCAAAGTCCTATAATGATCTTTGCATAAGTGTTGACATTAGGAGCACAACCATGTTCAAGCATTTTGTCGAAAAACTTCAAAACAGTTCCAAAATCCACAATCCTCCACACATCTGCTTTATCAACTGGTGAGATATTTGATGTCAAGCTATCACTTCCGACTGCAAGGTTTTCCCCTTTCACACAATTTCCATCTAGAAAATGCCTAAGCAACAGCCCATATGTATGGTGAGAAGGCACACAATCAGAATCAAACATGCGTTTGAGGACATCAAAAGATAGATGAAGTAATCCCAACCGCCCATATGCATCAATTAAATATGTGTAAGGGACTGAGTCGGGCTCAATCTTCTCTCTTCTCATCTTAGAGATCAAATTTTCTGCTTCATATATTCTGCATTGAGAGCAATATGCATAAATAAACAATGTGTAAGTAAAGAGATCAGGCTGATATCCCAAGGAAACCATCTGGTCTAAAAGCTTATCAGCATGGTCAAAGTCTCCTTCATCAAGCATCTGCTTAATCAGAATCGTATAAGTATACACCGTCGGCTTCAAGTCCAGATTCAGCATATTTTGAACCATCACCAATGCTTCTTGTGTTCTCTTCTCTTTGCATAATCCATCTATCAAAGCATTGTAAGTAAACGAATTTGGCTTGCAATCCTCCAAAAGCATCCTATCAAGCAGTTTACGGGCATCCTCAAGTTGTCCAGATGCACAACAGCCATCAATTAACGATGTATATATCACTTCATTTGCTTTGATACCTTTCTCATGCAATGAATCCAATAAAGCAAAAGCTTCTTTAATCCTCAACCTCTTACAAAGAGTATCCATAATAAAGCTATAACTCCACACATCAGGAGCTAAACCACTTTCTTCCATCATTTTAAGTAACCTATGAGCATTATCCAGCTCCCCTACTCTACATTGACCATGAATTAATGAATTGTACGTGATGATGGATGGAGGGAGGTTGCGCTCAGCCATCTTATTAAACAATGCCATAGCCTGGTGCACATCCTTATTCTTACAAAAGTAGTCTATCAATTCATTGTATGTACGAGTATCTGGACTACATTTTTTTGACTCCATCAAACCTAAAATATCATATGCAGCATCTATTTGTCCGTCCTTACAATACCCATTAATTAAAGCATTATAAGTAACAACACTTGGAACTAGCCCCTTATCCGACAATTCATCCAACAATTTCCGGGCGTCACTGATCTTATTGTTCTTACAGAAACTATCAATGAGGACAGTATAGGTATGAAGATTAGGCTCACAACCTCTCTCAGGCATTTCCGTAAACAAATCCATTGCTTCTGATATTCTACCCAAATCACACAAACCACATATAAGAACTGTATATGTTCGAACAGAAGCACTGCAATTATCTTGCCCCATCTGAGAAAATAACTTCAGAGCCTCATCCACCCGCCTAGCTTCACAGAGACCATGTATAAGGATCGTGTATGAAACCTCATTTCTTGCACAACCCTTTTGGGGCATTTGCACAAAGATCTTATAGGCGCCATTCACATCCTTCTTCCGACAGTGACCCAATATCAGGGAGGTCAACGTATATGTATCCGGGCTCAAACCCGCCTCCAAAATCCTTCTCACGTAATACTCCGCCTCCACCAGATTCCCTAACTTACAGTAGGCATTAACCATTGTATTGAAAGTATAGATGTTAGGCAGAACCTTCAGGTCTAACATCTCTTTGTACACATTCTTCATTTCGTCAATCATCAAAAACTTCGCTAATGCCATCAGTAGAGTATTATAGCATCTGACGGTAAGCTTAAATCTCATATCACCTTCCCCGTTCATCCGGGATAAGAACTCCAACACGAACCGCGCGTCATCTGCCGAACCACAGCATTTTATCATGGCGATCCGTAGCTTCTCAGCAACACGGAATAACTTGTTAGGAATCAGAACGGCCAGCAAAGCCGAATAGGACTGCACATTGTGGCTGAACCCGGGTCTCTGCGAAATCCAATTGAAGAACCCGAGCGCCGTCCGAGGGTCGAGACTCGATGCGAACACGGAGGCGACGTGAGCCGGGGTCACCGAGGGGATCAGCCTCTTCAGCCAAGGGTTCCTCTCCCAATTCGGGGACGCGAGGATCGAGAGAAGCCGAGACGAGACGTCCGACGGCTCGGGCTCGGCGGCGCAAGAGGCGGCGGGAGAGGCGACGGAGGAGAGCGCTCTGGCGACGGAGCAGGGCGCGAGGGCGGCGGGATCGCAGGGGCTGGATATGGCCGACGTCATTCTCGTCGCGGCGGCGGCGGCGGCGGAGCATCGGGGTACGGCAGCGGCGGCGGCGGCGCTGCTCATTGACGGGGGAGGGTCTAGGGTTCGGCGGCGGCGGCGGCGGCGCGCATGTGGAGATCGGAGGGTTGGAATCGAGAGCAAGAGCGAGCTCGATTCGTTGCAGAGAGGCTAGCGGCGACTGAGCTTTTGAGGGGAAAATAGCGGCGACTGAGCCGGGAACTGCGACGGAAATGGAGGAGGACCCGACCCGGTCGTGCCTTCGGATCCTACCGTCTACAACGATGAAGCGGAGGACCAATGACCAATGTCAAATCAATCCTTGATTGAATAATTCACGTGATTATTAGTGATTAAAATGAACTCAATCTATAATGTCTATACTCGATGCTGCGTCATTAGGATGGTGGCACGACTAAATGGAGTCGGGCCAAACTAGATTCATTTTGAAATGAGAAGTCTCAAATCAATCCAAGATTTGAACTATATAACTTCTTTCGAAATCTAGGTTTGAAAACTCAATTGAGATCCATATTATTACCATTTCCGCGAGTCTACGCCTCTTCCAACTCAGGGGCAAGATTTAGATTTATATGTCAAATGCATTGGAACAATATATCTATGGAACAATCACATCCTCATTTGTGAAATGCAAAAGAGAGATGGAATGAAATTAGATATCCTAAACTTTCTTCCATAATTAATGTGAAGTTGTATGCATTTTTCAGTGATGTTATGAAATTCGATATTAACCGGCCAAAAAAGAGTACCTAATCTTTTTTATTCATCATCCAATCATACATCTAAATTGCAAACTAAAATGTTCAAATTCGGCTCAAATTTGACCCCGTGAAAAAAGGAATTAACAATGCTAGTCCCCGTGGCCTATGACATAATGTTATTGTTTTGTTTTTTTTTTTTGGGTCATAAACTATGTTGTTGTTAAGTGGCCATTAGCTTAAATATTAGATGCCAATTTATAATACAAGTCAACCCAGTCACATCTTGTATGGTTAAGATACATCTACACCTCTATCTCTTTTCTTCACTTTTCAACCAAATCCTATCTTTTGTTAAAAGAGATTTCTCTTGTTGTCACCGCCCCATCGTTAATACGTTATCGCAAATTGAGCATTGTCGCCGCATGCCATGGACATTGCAACACCACCATTGGCAACCCAACATTTGCCACCAAAGTCGAGCACAATTAACATCAACTTAAATGGGATATACAAGATACTTGAGAAGTGTAGAATGAATTTATAAGATAAATATAAATTTGTAATGTTCGTTGATCTCCTAAAATCTTAAATTTCATGGCTATTACCCTACAAGTCCAGCTCGCGCCTGGGAATGACTTGCGCCTCTGTTCCTTCCTGGAGACAGAAGGACGAGTTCCAAGAACTATGAACGTGGGCTGATGCGCATGGCTTGGGTAGCAAGAAAATGCCCAGAAGCCTCCGCCTCTGCAGGCCGGTCACTTCTCCTTTCGTTTTCAATCCGGGCCCTCCTCCGGATGCCGCCATAATAGCGTGGTCGAACCACCGAATCCCCCTGAAACCTTCTCTTCACTGGTTGGCTCGTGCGATCAGTTCTTCCGCTTTTTGCGGCCCGAGGCAGGGGAGGACTCCCCAGTCCTACTCCTCTCTCTTGGGTCGGTGTGCGGAGACGAGATGCTTGTTGGACGTTCGGAAAGTGCAGACCCATTTGGTAAAAACCGCTCTCTTTCCAACCCTTTTGGGCCACAAGCTGATCGACGCCTACCTCAAGTGCGGCGGCGTGGGCGACGCTCGCGACGTGTTCGACGAAATGCCTGAACGGCACGTGGTCACCTGGAATTCTATGATCGCTTCTTATATCAAGCGGAGGAGAAGTGGAGAAGCTTTCGAGCTTTATGAGAGGATGATGAGGGAGGGAGTCTTTCCCGATGAGTACACTTTCTCGAGTGTCTTCAAGGCGTTTTCGGACCTTGGTCTGGTGGCCGGCGGTCAGAGAGCTCATGGGCTCGCAGTGGTTTTGGGGTTGGAGGTTTCTAATGTGTTTGTCGGTAGCGCTCTCGTTGATATGTATGCGAAATTTGGTAAAATGAGAGATGCGCAGTTGGTGGTGGATCGAGTAACAGAGCAAGATGTGGTTTTGCTTACGGCATTGATTGTTGGTTACGTGCAGCATGGCGAGGACTTCAAGGCTCAAGAGGTTTTCTTGGATATGATCAGGAAGGGGATCAAGCCTAATGAGTTCACTCTTGCAAGCACTTTAATCAGTTGTGCAAACTCAGCAGATTTAAAATCTGGTAAACTGATTCATGCGTGTATTGTCAAAACCGGCTTTGACTATGCAACCGCTTCACAAACTTCGCTCTTGACAATGTACTCGAAATGTGGGATGGTTGATGACTCCTTCAAGGTGTTCAATGATTTGGCTAACCCAAACCTGGTGACATGGACATCTCTCATTGTAGGTCTTGTGCAAAATGGAAGGGAAGAGATTGCTCTTTTGAAATTTCGGGAAATGTTGCAGAATTCTGTAAATCCTAATTCTTTCACACTATCAAGTATTCTTCGAGCATGTTCGAGGCTAGCTATGCTGGAAACAGGAAAACAAATCCATGCAGTTCTCACAAAATATGGATTAGTTAGAAATGGTTTTGCTGGAGCAGCACTTATTGACCTGTATGGAAAATGTGGAACGGCAGAAATGGCGAGGTCGGTCTTTGACCAGTTGATAGATATAGACATGGTGTCTATGAACACCATGATATATAGCTACGCTGTTAATGGCCTGGGACAGGAAGCACTTGAATTGTATAGTCGGATGAAAGATTTGGAGCTTGAGCAAAATCAGGTGACATTTGTGGCTGTTCTTTTGGCATGCAGCAATGCAGGTTTGGTTGAAGAGGGTCAGCGGATCTTTTCATACTTACGAGACAGTCGTGAAACAGAATTGAGAAGAGATCATTATGCATGCATGGTTGATTTACTGGGGAGGTCGGGAAGACTTGAAGAGGCAGAAATGCTGGTGACACAAATAAAAAATCCAGATCTTGTTGTGTGGAGGGCACTGTTAAGTGCATGTAGGGTTCATGGAGATGTGAAAATGGCAGAGAGAGCTATGAAGAAAGTGCTTGAACTAGCACCAGGAGATGAAGGAACGCATGTGCTTTTGTCAAATCTATACGCCTCGACTTGCAATTGGAGTCAGCTTATTGAGATGAAAAGCACGATGAGGGAGATGAAACTGAAGAAGAACCCTGCAATGAGTTGGGTTGAAGTTGATAGAGAAGTTCATACTTTCATGGCTGGTGATTTATCTCACTTGGGATCGAAAGAGATACTCGACATGCTGGAAGAACTGATTGAGAAAGTTAGAAATCTTGGTTATATCCCGGATACAAGGTATGTGTTACAGGATTTGGATGAAGAGAAAAAGGAGACATCACTGTATTACCACAGCGAGAAACTGGCCTTAGCTTTTGCTTTATCAAGGACTAAAAATAAGACCAGCAGTGTCAGGATTCTTAAGAATCTTAGAGTTTGTGGGGATTGTCACTCTTGGATGAAATATGTCTCTGTTGCTGTCGGAAGAGAAATTGTTGCAAGAGATTCAAAGAGATATCATCATATTAAGGATGGCCTGTGTTCCTGCAGAGATTATTGGTGAATCAGTTTCTGATTCTTGATAATTAACATTAAATCTCCACCGCATCATTGATGTAACTGTGCTCCATGGAGGCACACAGTTGATCTCCTGCAGATTAATCGCCCGAACATTATCTTCCCAATGGATCAGCATTTGAGTGACTGGTAAAGAAGGGGTGCAGTTTTATGATCTTTACGTCATGGACAACTTTGAATAAGGAAGTCCTGAAGAGAATGTATCGTAAGTTTCTATTTGAAAGCTCCAGAAAATGTATGGTGGAAATAGGAGCTTTGACCTTGACACGAGAAGAAAAAATGGAGAACAAGTTACCCTCAGCCATGGTCCGGGGATGGAGAAAAGGTATCTTAAAGTTAAGATGCCGACAATTTTGTCGTCTAAAGGTCTTGGATAAAGCATCAGCAGAGAAGTGTATACATTTATGTTTAGATGCTCCATTCTTTGTCATCAAAATTGATCTCATATGCTCATATAAGAGATCATGCAAATTTCGCTTGGTGAATTTATAGTGATTTGGCTACTTCAATGACGTGTTCTTAATTCCATTTATCAAGCTCGATTGTGCTCTAGAATGGAAAGCAAGAATGACGAGATTGTCAGTAATATGATAGTTGTGAACCAGAGAAGAGCGCTCTTCATTCTAGAGGGGTTGTTTTCCAGGAAAGGTTTAGCCCTTGATCAATGACTACCGAAAGTGGTTGTATTGAGACTTCTTTCCATTATATATCGGATGGAAAAGCCAGAGACGTTCGAGTCTCCGTGCCGTCTCATCTGAACCGCCATGGCATCTCACGAGTGTTCGTGGCTTTACGACCTTCTAGGGCATTATGGGACAGACGTCTTAATTGGCTTTTCCTGTTGAACCAGATGGCTCTTATCGCCTACCCCAAAAGATGCAATAATTTGCAAATTTTAAGCCTCGAGGAAATGTTGTTTTTACACTAGGCCATAGGCTGTAAATCATTGGATTGTGTTAAAATGGTGACATCTGAGACATTTAAGGCAAGGCAAACGAAGAGTCCTTTTCTGGCCAAAGTTCAAGGTGCGCGATCATGTCCATCTTTCGTGATGAGGGGAAAGATAGCCGATCTTGTCTTTTTAAGGAAAAGTGCAGAAACTGAACTTCTTTTGACCGTTGGCCAACTGGGACTTCGCGTTCAATTTCAGAAATCGACAAGTTAAAAACTTTTGAAGTACTTCAATCAGATCTCGAGCTTGCCCTTGGTGGGATTCGAGTGTTGAAAATCCGATAAGGCCCCAGAGTGTAATGTTTTAGTCATTTGTCACGCATAATTTCGTACTCAAGACGGTCTCAATTTGATGGTAGTTTTAAATCCTCAATTGACCAACGGCCAAAACCTTACGTCATGCGCTTATTCCATCTTCTTTTCAATACCTCCCCATTTCAGACCTAACAATTTGAACAATCTGAATTATCTTAGACGAGTCGATCAAGTTGGAAAATGGAAATTAAATAAATCGATTCTCAGTTAAATACCAAATAATAAATAGATGCTTGTATGAATAATAACGACCACTAAAGTGTATTTCCCAGTACACTATTAATTTTTCACAACTCAATAACTAAAAACACCCAAGCCAGTAAACAGACTAAAAAAGGGACAAGAAAGTAGAGGACAGATGAGGGCAGATATCAGGATCAAAATTTTTCAAGCATCTAAGAGAATGTACCTCCGGACAAATTGATGACAACTAACAAGTATTCTTCAATTGATTTTCCTTTCTATGAACTTGAAAAGTGAAATGAGCACAGTGGACTAGATCAAGTCAGTACTATAATGAACCAAAGAATTTCAATTACCCAGTATTTGTCCAGTGATTGCTCCACCGGAGCCACGGAAGAGGGTGAGAATCATAAGGTGAAAATTTACAGGCTTTGTAATCAACATCCGTCGTACTCTGGACAAAAGGTAGTCAAAACAACCATTACCATTTCAGTATTTGATGACATGGTGGCGCAACCAGAGCTCATACATGACCATGTGGAAAGCATCATATTTTATTGGCGGTGAATTCCACTGGAAGTGCTTCTGGACCTAGAAGGACAGGCCATAGAATCTTGGCATCAGCAACAGTAATCAATCGGACTAAAGCCTACCAAAAATTGATTAAGAAGGATCTGATTTGTTCCAGAAGATGCAAGATAGCAAGTGATACAGTGAGTGCATGGCCATCAACAAATTGCAACGAATTGCCTCATTCAAAGGAATCAAATGCTCTGGTACTTGCATTGTTTGGAAGGTTAGCCAAGCTTAACTCTGAAATGAGTAGATCAAGGCTACTATTCACTAAAGAGAGGTTAAAATACTCTCAGATTAGCAAACTAACCACAAAAATCACTCAGCAAAAAAAAAAAAAGAAAAATTGACTCGTTTTTGCTCCTTCTATTAGACAACATTGAAACCTTGCCCATACAACATCGGGTCCAATTAACAATATAAACTGCATATTCTTATGTCTCATCTCTTTATGGATCCTCAAATGGCATAACTCTAATATAGCAACAGATGCAAATAACTCATAATTATGTCTTTTGTGTCCACTACACCAATGAGTCCACGGAATGACACCACCTGAAACATATAACTATCTTTCTTCAAAATCATTTTTCATGTCTAAAATAATCAAGTCAAGGCTCTGCTTTCAATGAAGATGACACGAAGTGGCGGTATACATCTCAAAGCTATAATAGGGCATCAGAGGCACCCTCGCTACCACTGCTTTCTCCTACCCACCCATATCTTTTCACAGTATAACCTCAGACGAAAGGATCTCATCTAGATTTTAAGAATCAGGGTAATGAAGAAATCTCATCTTAAAGAAAGATAGTTTTTGGGTGGCCCACATGTACAGGTTGAGCCTACATGAAATTAAGCAGTCCATCTCCCTGAAGTTCTCACATAGGACACACCTCAATATGATTAGCAAAAAGTAAATATCCAGAAATCAGTATTCACAGCATAGAATTAGACAATACTAACTATTACAACACCCAATAGAGTACACATGAACAGAATGCTCTGAATGTGCATAAAAAGTCATACCTTTACTAAATTCTCGTGCAGTTGCAGAAACTCAGCATCAGATATATTCTTCAGTATTTGCTTAAGATTATACACCTCACTCTCCTTGACTATGACCGAAAACTTTCTCCAGTCAAGGATGTCATTGAACGGCAGATCATAGTAATTGGACAAAATGACTGCAAATGACGTATACAGATGAGTAACGCAATTACAAGAAATTCTTCGTTTCACTGAATTTTCCTCAAAGTCAAGGCATTGGTCACACAATTATTGCGCTTTTATATCCATACCAAATGTCATTTTCTACTGCATTAAAATATTGCCAACATAGATATCAAAGGTAGTTTGATAAATAGATCAAGTAACAATCCCACAATATATGTGCTAAGAACCCAAAAGAAGTCGTCAAGTGGAGTACATCTCCACTTAAGCATCACTTCTCAGCCCCTTTTCCACTACCTATGAGACTCATAGGTGCCATAGACACACGACCTCATTGCTGCCATCCTCAGCTCACAAGCGAATGCATCATGCAACATCACAAAGTAGACAAGTTAATAGTGATTGAAGTTATTCATTATCAAGTTTAGCGAAGATTGAACTTTGCCTCGACCAACAACTCAGATAAGAAAAGAATTCTTCTCTTGGTCGAATGAATTGTGCTACCTGTAAGTTTTGACTTCCAAATAAGACACATATGATTCTCCTCTTGCTAATTTTGAAGCAGAATATCATACTTTACCTTTCTATCCCAACTAGTAAGCAGATTCAGTAGTTTAGCAGTACATGCTCTTCCATGAAAAGAGATAGTTCATTTAAATTATTTCTTTAGAAATCGTTAGCTACTCAACTGCGTGCTACAGTTCTTTTTAAATGTGCAATGCTTAAGAAATTGGACGCGTTATTGAGTACAATGCTTAAAGGAACTTGTTTTGTGTTATTGCTCACTACAGATTCCTTTTAAATTTCAATCCATGATTGGGGACTCATCACCCATAATAAGGTAACCAAATTGTTGATATATTAAAGAATACAGATCTTTCAGTGAAGTCCATATAGCAGAAAAGAAAGCAAGCTTGTAAGAAGTACAGGAACAAGAAAAATCAGGTAAACAGAAACTATTCCCAACTTATTACATATAAATTATCCAATTTACCTACTCACTATAAAACCATTACATTTCTATTCAGAATACTTATAGAGGAAGAGAACGTGACAAAATCTGGAAACAATAACAAAAGAAATATTTCAGACCAATTTTTTTACACTGAATTTACCTGATGGATGCTTTCCTGTCATTACGAGGTTTCAGAGAAGTAATATCTTTAGCACTTTCATATTTCTATGTTTTTCATTTTCTTTTCAGAAATACTGATATTTATGCTGTGCTGTGCCTAATCTATTCCCATTTTGATGTTGATCCAAGGTTTATTTTTCCTGTTTCCATTTTCCTAATCTTTTAGACATACTTTCCCTGCTGGTTGTATTAGGGGCTTCTGCAAAGACTAAGTTACCATGAAAGAAGCTCCCGTGAAGTTTGCGATCTAGTGACCATCTGAAACGCATTCCAAGTGAGTTCACTTGTCAAATTGCGATCCTTTAATGATTTCACCTTACGAACATTCTTGCTGCACATTGACGCAATCCTCTAATTTGGGCTTGCAAAATCGAACGTTTTTCATGAGCCAACATGCACTGTTTACTACATTGATTATAACTTGACTTGACTTCGTTCTAACAAATGGAAGAAGAAAACTACAAATTAGTTATCGTCCTATTTGAAATCATCTTGAGCTATTGACTGCACAATAAAGCACCTTGCACAGAGGCCAATATATATATATATATATATAGTACTAGTTGTGATTGGGTTAATTCTGATATCATTTGGCTATCAAAGGATCCAAACTTCTAGTCAAACATTTGGTGCTGATCAGTTTGCGTATCAGCACCACATAGGTGCTTCCAATGAGATATTAAACCAAATCTCATTTCAATATGATACCGCTTTTACAATGGTCACACTCATCATAGGTTCAGCTTTAATAGTTTTCCCATAGGCAAGAGGCATATTGGAGTGTCAACAGGAAGTCCATTTATAGTAGTAATTCCAGAATTAGTTGCAGTGGTCAGCAAGAGGAACATGGATCCTCCATCAAACTCTTTTGAACTGTAAAAGGTTTATCCACAGAAAAGAATAAGCTAAGATGATAGGCACAGCATCAAAAGCTATGAAGATGACACTCACCAGGAACACATCCATAATGGATGGCATCGGTTATTCGGGCACTGTTGACCTGGGAACCACCAGGACATATGCAGAACTTAGTCCGGTAAAATCTCTTTTGATAAACCAGATGTCCAGTTGCCCTACTTATTCTGTTATTTGAAATATCAAGTTCAGTGTCATTCTCCCAGACACGTGCCAGTATAACTCTAATTTTGGAGTTGCGATGACCAGCCCAGAAACCAAGTCTTGTCCTGCAAAGCAAGTTCCCTTTTCACAATGACAGTTTTTGCTCACATTATCACAAAGTTTTATCAGGCTGGAATAAAGACAGTCATATAAATTGCAGGATTCAAATTAACTTGTACAAAACAAAATGTCCACCAAGCACCCATAGGTCCTATATAACGAGATATCATAAGAAAGAAAAAAGGTTAATGACAAAAGACCTCAAGAAGAATCTGCTAAAGTAATTCTATCCGAATTAAATGATTTACAGAATAATGTTGGACTAAACTCAACACTTAAGTGAAAAATTTGCTAAGGATCAGATAAACACAATGCTTGATGAGATGGCCATAACTATTGGGTTTAAAAATCCCATGTGACATGCAATTAGGAAGCGCACTTGATTATTCCTTCATCCCATCCCGCCACCCCCCCAAAAAAAAAAAAAAAAAAAAAAAAAAAAAAAAGCCCTTCCAACATCTATGGAAAGTACAGAGTTCATAGATTTCCTACATGTAGCCCAGAACCTGCATGAGGCAAATGTTTCCAAGCTATTGATACCAAGAAAGATTGCCAAAACTAAGATAGTGGATATTTTATCTTGATAGACCGCAGACATCAATCTAGCAATGAGGAAGTACATGGGGCTATCCTGCAAAAAACAAAGTATACGGGACCACTCCAAAATGACAAAAGTTAAAGCACAATTTACCCTTGATGAAACTAGACGAGCTAAAAGTGAAGGTACAACAAACAGTTCAAGACAAATGAACCAAACCAAATGTGCAATATCATATTACCACAAATCATAAAAGTCAGAAAATAGCAACAGTGACACGTAGCCTAATAAGTACCATAATTCACTCTTAAATGCACTATTTTACCTATTCTCCACATCATTTCCTCCAGCTGGAAGAGCGAACGGTTGCAGTACTTGGGGAAGCGCAACATCCTTGTGCGGAATGAACCCAACATCATAGCTTGGAGAGCAAACCACCCTAATTGAATTCTTTACAAGAAGAGGAACTCCTTCTGTTGCCCTCACACCAACATCATGGCAAGTCACAAAGAAGTGATCTGCTCCTAGGGTTCTATTCCAATATGGATACTTCGCAATAAGACTATCCACATAGTTCTGGACTATCACGGTCATATTCTCATACGATGTTCCCTGCATACAGTCATAAATAAAATAAAAAACCCAAGAGAAAACTTCATCAACTAGAATGAAATTGAAGTATCGGTATGTCAGATGCATAAGCTTTATTTTTAAGAAACATCTAATCAAAAGCTAGATGAAAAATGAAAATAATGCAAAGGTACATTTGGGAATAAACCTTGCCAATATAGGAACATGAAATGAAAAGGCATGAAAATAACCTATAAAACAATTGAATGCTTCAAAAAAGTTTCAAGTCACACCATGCATATTATTGCTAAAACATCAGCTAGATAAAGAAATCCAGAGTTCCAGCATGAGGACCGAAACCATGAGATTACTGCCAGCTTTTGAAGCATGAAAGGAAATTCAGTAAAATCTCTCCATAAACTGAGAACAGAACATCTGTAACCTGCAAAGTCCAGAGTCGGCGATTCTCAATGCGTCTCTAACAATGTCATTTGAGCTTTCTAAGTTAGGAAACATGGCAAAGCATCATCCAGATGCATGCCTCGGGTTAAGAGCTCACAATAGAGATACCCAAACTCCATGCCACAGATACAATATACAACATCTGATATGATATTGTGCACTCCACAATCAACTTCAAATAAAGGTTGGTATTTGTAGGATGGCGACAGATATTCTTGAAGAACTATCAATAGGCAGAATGTGCTACATGTTGGTACTTGTCGTGACTAATCCCATCAGGCTCTGTATGGACACAAATTATCTGAGTACAAGTAAATCTACTTTCCCTACTTAGAGGCAGAACCCGAACTTCATCCAAGCTCTCGATTTCAGAAACCAAAAGCTAAGACAGAACATTGAAATTACGATCGAATAGCTTCACTAAGCTTGGCGAAATCACCTTTCATTGCTAATGACCTTCTGAAACTAAAAAATCCGATCAAAAATGAAACGAACCCTAACAAAGAAAGAAGCGAAACGGACGGAATCACACCTTCCCTCGCATCTTGTGGCACGAAATCGGAATGAAGAACAAGTGCGCCCGGTCCGGATCGTCCGTCCTGAACCTCCCCTCCCTAATGTTCTGGAAGAAATACCCCTCGCTCGCGTACTTGCCGGTGAGCTTCCTCGGCGTCTGGTAGAACGTGTTGGGATCCCCGTCCGGGTATATGAACACCCCGAAGTCCCTCTCCATGGCCGCATAGTTCAGCCGGAAGACCTCGGGCAGGTGGTAGACATCGGACAACTCCTCGCCGCCCCCGCCCCCGCCCCTCGCCGCCGCCGGCCGCCGTCCCTCGACATCTTCAGGATGCTGAAGGACGACGTCAGCGTCTCAGGGGCCGCCGCCGCCGCCGCCGGGGAGCGGAGGGAGTTGAGGGAGACGACGGTGAAGGAGGCGAGGGTGAGGAGGGCGAGGGTGAGGAGGGATCCCCGGAGGGTGAAGAGGGACGACGGCGAGGGCGACTGCGGCGGCGGCTGCGGTTGCTTCCCTCCGGCCGACATCGCCGGTCGGAGATCGGGACCCTCCGGCGAGGAGCAGGAGCGTGCGGGTGCGGGTGCGAGATTGGAGATTTGGGGACGATCGATTCGGATCGTGATCGGGTGCTGCGGAGGCGAGGCGAGGGATCGTGGCGGTCCTCGCAGCAAGCAAGTTCTCGTTTACTGTCACAAACGGTGGAGTGAAAATGAGAGAAAAGGATCGTGATGTCGACACGGACGGGACGCTGCGATCGGTTCTGGGTCGATTCACGATGCAGAATTTAAGAGGGAGGGAGCAGTTCGGTGCTCGGAACTTATCCGCCGGAAGAAGCTCCCTAAATTTTAGAACATATAATCTACTATGCATATCTACCGTATTATTATAAGTTCAAGATCTGCCCAGATTCCACATTTTCTCTTAATTAAATTATTGTAGTAAATTATCACCTCTTATTACCTCCATCTATTATAATTCAGTGGTCACAATTGAACACATCCTCTCAAAAAAATAATATTGTGTGTTTTACTATAAATCTCTAAAGCTCTCTTCTCACTTCCTTTTTGTTTGATATGATTCTTTAAAATTATAAATATTTTCGCCAATCTAATAGTACCATAATGTGGAAACCTATGCATCAGAATTCTACTATTCAATTTCTTATAATATGAGTCAAAAAATGAAAAAGGGATTTGATGACTAATGGGCAGTCATTATATTGAGGCCGTGGAAGGGCCGTAAATGTGGGATAGAATCCCTACCATAAATGTTGTTTTCATTTTCCCTAGCTTGCATCATAGGCCAATTTTCTAGACATCCAGAGATTATGAAATATTAACAAAGTAAAAGACTTAGTCATGAATATCATTAGAAATTGAAACTCAGGTTAATCGTTTTAAATTACAAACTTATCATTGGACATCATACTATGGAAATGTTGAATAAGAAAAATTATAAAAACTTATTTTAGGTTTCAGAACTTGTCAATCGTAACAAGTTCTTTACTTTTTGGAATGCATATATTAAAATATTGGATTCTCAATTCTACCATGGAACCATGCTTATTCCTAATAGAATTACTCCTAGTAGAATTGAGAATTGACTCTACGACTCCCAAAACTCACGGTTCAAGAATTGGATCTGATTTTACTTAGGAATCCATCCACCTTTTATTTTGTGTAAGTAAATCAACTTCTCTTACTAAAACATAAAGGCTACACATTAATTCTTGATAGGTACATAAGTGTTAACTAATTTTGAATAGAATCAATAGTCAGTCCTTAAGTAAAATCGGCGGTTTCTGCTGTGGAATCAAGGTTTGAACCGATCTTTACTGGGTTATTGACTCACGGATTTGGAAACCGAGTTAGTTCTTTTTAAAATCAGTCACAAATTTGTCGATCCAAACCGAGTCCGTTGTGCACCCCTAGCTCTTTGAGCTCTCTCACGACCAATTTTCCCCTAATTTGAATTTCCAAAGCATTAGTGGCGTACGTGAAAGGAGCTTCGAAACTTTGTGAATTTCCACGAATGGCCTCATGAAAGGCTGTGGAAAATGTCACATATGTCGCTCACGTGCGTTTTTTTTTTTTTTTTTGTGCACGTGTAAGTGTCAGATGAACTATGTAGTATTTTGGAAGATTTCAGTCCAATTCGGGGGCAGATTGATGAAGCAAAGTCACGTGTAGGGGTACTTTGAGAATGGCGTCCCAGCACAAGAGGATGTTGAAATTTTGCCTGAAAGTTGCATCATATTATTTTAACCTTGTTAAGCTGAATTTTAATTGTTCAATAGATTAGATGGCCAGTAGTTAAATAAATTAAACATTCATAACATCTCCCCGAACTTAAAACTTTCTTCCTTGAAATTTAGATATAAGTACATCATAAATATTAGAACTTATTACGAAAGTGCCATTGATTTAGAAAATTAATCACGAAAGTGCAATCGAGTTCTAAAATTTATCACTAAAGTATAATAGAATCTTAAAACTTTCTAAAAGTGCAATCAATAGAAAAACTTGATGAATCGGTTTGATAAGTTTTATAACTTGATTACACTTTTTAAAAATTTTATGACTTCATTGCATTTTGGTGACAAATTTTAGCTTGCGCGTTTTGTAAGTTTCAGAACTCAATTGCATTTTTATGATAAATTTTACGACTTTCAATGTACTTATTCCTAAAATTTATGTAAAAGGTAACTGGGTCATTACTCATTAGGGAGAAGCAAGGGGTGTAAACTTTGTGTTCTTTTGAGAATTTGCATTGAGCTAATCCATCGAAATTTCACGGACGGTATGCTACATTTTTTAGAGCTCGGATCAAAAATACGATCAAGCTCGCGAGTTACAGCAAGAGTTACGTCGGTTTTGCATGCGGAAACGCCGGCCTGCTCGGATACGCTCAACTCCTTCCATGCGCAAACTTCCTCACAAATCACGATAAATCCACGTACGATGTGCATCGCCTTTTTATCACTGAATGCGCAGCTCCATTGGGCCAATATCAAGATATTCAAGTAGTCTACCGTCTAAAAAAGGCCAATCAAGTAGCAGATTGGATCTGTCGGGCCATGGGAAGGGGAGGGTGGGGGCGTTGAGTGAGAGGGCAGGAGTTTGATCCCTGCAAGTTGCGAAATTAGACAGAAAAATGCTAATCACTGACGAGATCAACCTAACAAAAGTAGCAGATCAGGTCACAAAAGCCCACCAAATTAAGGCTCCATTTGTTTATCAAAAAAAAATATTTAAAAATGTTTTCTTGAAAATAATTAGTTAATAAAAAGTTTTCATTACAACAATAATTTATGTTTAAATATTTTTATGGGAGATGAAAATAATTTTTGTTCATTCAATGTTATAAACATTACAAATGATTATTTTTTATTCATCTATTTGCGAAACAAATGGAGCCTTAAGGCTCCTCTTTGTGAATAGAAATTTTCCAATCCTTCTGAGACTTCGCAGACCTCTTATGTTCCGAGGCCCCTTTGTCGAGTGATCCGGTTATATTCTAAAGAAATGAAAGTGGACATTTTCAGACAAAAAGTTAATACCCATAATAGTTTTGTTGCTGTACGAGCTAATCAGCCATCAAGTATACTTATTATTCGGTAGATTGAGAACCCTTCTCCTTCAATTGAGCTGCTAAAATTCTCTTCCCTGCTTTGTATTTAGAAAATAGTTTTTAAAGATTATAAATTTGTCACTGATACAAGAGATATGACACTGATTTTTAACATAGGGAGAAACCTTCGAATACGCGAGATCTCCAATTGTGATTGGTAAATAAGCACCATGGTCGACTAGGCATGTGGTCCAAGGGTGAGGGAATTGGATGGGATGGGTACATTTAATTTCAAAAATGGGGTCCGACTCTTACATTCTAAAAAGAGGCAGAGTGAGAGTCAAAGAGAAAAATGAGAGTTAGAATAGGAAAAATAAAAATAGATAGATTAATAAGGATCAGTGTTTTAACAAGATGCAGAATGTATGGGCGGATATCAATGTCATGAACATGCAAAAGAGAAATGCTATACCCATTTTGATCAAGACATAATTTTAGACGAAGCCACAGACGGACCACCGACGGCGAGAGACGGCTAGAGAAAGAGCCGAACAGAGAGAAAGAAGAGAGAAGGTTTTAACGGACCACCGCGATGGCGAGAGACGGCCAGAGAGAGCGGTGAGGGCTGCCGCTGTTGCGATGGATCGGCGACGAGAGGAAGAGGAGAGGAGGGAAGGGGGTCGTCCGGCGAGCGGCAAGGAGGATGAAATAAAAATAAGAAAGGAGGTGTATCGTCGGATGGCGTAGAGGGGGAAGTGAAGCTCCTGTCATGTCAAGTGGGGGAGGGAAAAAGGTTAAAATAAACGTGGGGGAGGGGGAAAAAAGTTAAAATAAAGGTGGGGTGGGAAAAGTACGAACGAAAGAAGGGGGTGAATTTCGGGGATTTTTTTAACCGGAAAATTAAATAAATGAAGTTAAAAAATGATTTGAAAAATAAAAATATTAAATTTTGAATAATGATAAATTTTGATTTTTAACTTGTTTAAATGACAACTAAGGTAGGTGAAGCACTGTCTCATTCACAATGTACCATTCTTTTGCTGTGGACCATGCAAAGGAGTTGTGGACATTACTGCACGAACATTGGATGCTGGAAATTTGGCGTGCATACTTATTGAAGTGGTTAACACATTGTTTCTTGATTCATTAATAATAATTTTTCTTAAGAGTTTGGTCATAGTGTTATTTATTACAAATCAATTATGTAGTATCATTGAAGAATTTGTGGTAGGCTTTGAAAAAAGTCAATAATTCACAACTACTGATAAAGGATTCCTCAAGACATTAAGAAAGAGTAACTCTTTTTTCTTAAATCGAAAGGATCCAGTCTTATATCTACACGAGGATGAACTTTTTAAGCTTACCTAGGTTAGGCATACAGTTTATAGTGATTCACATAATACCATTAAATGATACACGAGTCCATTTACTTTGCCTCTGTTGGGGTAAAATTCAATGAGTTATATTAACAAAATGAAACAATAGATTTTGAGTATATTTTTTTTCCAATTTCATCATCAATTGAGTGGCAAGTATCTAACACATTCATTACTAATTATTTTCCACAAGCTACTAGGGCGAAAATAGGTGATCACATTAAGAGTGACCACAATGCAAGGAAAGATCTTTTGTGTAACATTTTCAGAAAGCCATATGCTTTGATAGAAGCTTGTACAATTTGAGAAGGGATTTTGATTGATAAAAAGAAAGAATCAATTGCAAACGATATGCCTAAAGTTTAACGATAAAATCATTAACATTGCTAAGCTCTCGAGTAACTTCTTTGCAAGTACAAGAAAATGAAAATATTTAAATATTCTATCACGACAGATAGATATCTACCATACAAGCACCATAACCGTCAGTGTCAATAACTGAAGATGATTCAATGCCAAGGGGCTGGAGCTGGACCTGAGATGCAGTGAAATGGAATTGGCGAGCTCCGCAGCACGCTCCTAAGCTACACGGGTCGAGGCGCTTGAGGCCAGAGCCGAACCACTCATGATTGAGTCAGCATCATCGTTGTCGCACACTCGTTGATCGCCTCCAATACTGCCGGCAACGATCTCGACAATTTAATGAACAAGGGACCATTGAGTTCCCACGAAGCGAGGCCGAGTTGAGTTTCTCTTCATTGGTATATGGCTGGATGGAGATTTGTCGTCGATCTGGAGGTAGCTGCAGATTTCAGTCTTCTTCATCTTTACTCCTATTTCCTGTGTTACGACTGACGGGTCGGTTCAGGTCCCTATCCAAATCCTGAACCAGACCTGTTTGATGTTTTCTTGCTTTTGATATATAAAAAAAGAACGGAACCTAATCCATATCCGATCCAATCCATAATACGTGGTTCAGGTCAGGTTTTCAAGCCCTCTGAGCTTTTTTGACAGTCGTAATAAAAGGCATATAATGATATACTCCATGCACACGCACATGCATGTATATATCCATATATTATGCCTCTCGCACTTGCCATCACAATGATTCACTATATCTTGTCAGTTTCAATGTATCCGTTTCCATTAGGACAATGCGGAAGGAGTAACCCAAACCTGAGGTTGAAGCATATACAGAAAAATTCCACCAGCAACTGAAACATTCAGAGACTCGAACTTTCCGGCCATCGGGATACTTACCAACTCGCACAGAGACTCAGATTCCTCAGAGAGGCCCCTTCCTTCGCTACCCAAAACCAGGCATACAGGCACATTGGCTAATGAATCAACAAAACTCGGAGATAAATTCGATACCAGTTTTTGTCCCATGTTGCTCTCAGGGTGACCAGCCAGTAACTTCATCTGAAATTTATTTCGAAGAGTTTCTAGATTGCTCCACCTTCCTAATACCAGAGAGAGCTGGAATGAGGCTCCCCGGCTCGCTCGAAGGGCCTTGTCATTGAAAGGGTCACAACAGCCAGGAAGAAGAAAAACACCATCCTGTCGCATAAGCCACATACTCCTTCAGAAATCACCCGAATAACTGATGCAGAAGTATAAGATTTTCTCACATGGCACTTAGCAAAACAACACTCTGTAGGAGCTCATGTAACAAAGTCTCTCACACTTTCCAAATGTCCTAATGGATTGATATAACAGGCAGAACCTCATTTTTAACAGAACCTATATAGCATAACCCTCATTTTGTAATCCTCAAGTTTTTTTCTGAGTAACCAGCTTTTGGCAGTCAAATGAGGATCAAGTTAATAAATCAGGTATTAACTTAACAAAGCATAGTCTTCTGGGTTCCAATATCTCTGTGTAGCAGCTCAACCATGCACAAGAAACATGTCAAATTGCTCTTACTTCGTCACAATTGCAAGCATACGAAACTTTGGAAGAGCAAGAAAAGCAACGCCATTAAAGAAACATATTCTGAACTACGGGTTGTTTCCATTACCCAATTAAACGCAGCAGCTGATCTTAGCAATGTTCCGAGGTTGCCTGGGTCCTGCAGCAAACAGTTTATATGAGTTAGCCATCCCCACCTAGTCAAGAATCATGAGAACCATTGTATCAACCACTATCTTGAGATTAAACCATGCACTCAGACTGCACAATCAATCTCATACTACTATCATAAAAATTCCTACAAGCAATAAAAGTTGAGAGGTTCATGGTTTGTACGAGATATTTCGGTAAGCACGTATGAACAAAACTTCTTGCATTTTCTCTTCCTAAATGTGAGTTATATCCATATCTAGCCCTCATCCAGGACTTGGATGATTAGGCTCTAATAAAATAAAAATAGCTATTGTGTTCACACTCGTGTCGACACTCAGCATCTGCAAGGATATTCAGCTTAAATATTATGCCGTTGTAGGAAAATAAATAGGAGAATTGATTTCAAAAAATCCCAGGAAAAATTTGATGGAACCAAAAAGAATAAGATGCATTGTCATGTGACTAGAGAAATTAACTTTTTTTTAGATGATCGGTAGACCGACATATAGAACTTAAGCAACTACGAAAGCCTAGTCCTTTATTAGGTTAAAATGAAACAAAATAAGCAGAAGACATACCCAGCATGCCATTATCTAAAAAACTGAATTACTAGTTCATAGACACATATATTCCTTTGAACTATAAAAGAAATCGAAAAATTCACCTGGATCCCATCAAGGACAAGAATTCGATGAGGAGAGGCAAACCATCTCCGACAATCTCTGTCATCAGTCTCATCGTCGACATTGTAGAAAGTGGAAGGTATTCTCATCAGAGCGACTGCTTCGATAGATTCAGCTGATTCGACCCCAGAAAGTTTTCCCATAACCAATGAACTTACACGCACCAGACGGACCGAACGTTCTTCCAGATCATCAGGAATCTGAGCTTTGTCAAGAAGTAGTAAGCAATCAATTATAGCAATTTTGTTCTTCGACGACTGAAAATTACAGATCTCCCTGCATAAGAATAATGTGCCAAAAGTATAAACACGGGTTCCACATTCTCAACCCACAGTTACTCTATCATAAAGTGAGACAACTGCTCTATTGCTCATTGGAGCTACTTGGTTCCAATGTGGTGTACAAGAAAAAAAGGCATGCCGAAGCAGAAAGATCATAAAATTAAAAGAAACTTGCTCACTAATTTCTAATGCGTATGCTTGCACCCCCAGAATAAGTCCTTCAGCATCAATCAATAACTTCAATAAACTAATACATCTTCCAACTTTTCTTTTCTCTCTCTCTCTCTTTTTCTTTTGTGTTGAAACAGGGTACTTCATCCATTCGGCAAATTTCTGCAAACTCCCGAGTATGGTTCGGATTTTGCGAGCTCAAATGCATAGGCTCCTCAGCAACCTGTTCGACGAAATTCCCACTAAGAAACCGGGACGGCGAAATTCATCGAGAACCCTGATATGTCATCCTACGCTCCTCAATGTACAAAAATTGGTACGACGCTGTACCGCCTCCCACTCTAGCTACTGCAAAATGACGTCAAGAGCGAAGAAGAACAATCAAAATTCAAGCTTTACCTTATCGGGGTCGTGCCCACGACAAGAGCCGAGCTGTGGGAGTGGCGGTAGGAGGAGCTCTGGCGGAGCTTGACGCAGTGCTTCACGAACGGGTTCGAGGCGCTCGTGATGAGCTCGACGTTTCTGGGCACCGAAGGTCTCGTCGCCGCGGGAGCTCTCTTCTGTGCGGCGCGACCACGCGCGGCCTTCCGGAGACGGGCGGTTTCTTGACGGGTCGGCGGCGACGGTTTGGTTCTTGAAATTGGGATTGGGTCGGGAGGAAGACGGAGGCTCGAAGGGTGGAAGGCGTGAAGGCAGCTCATGTCCTTTCTTCTCGGCTCGTTTTGCTTCGTCTCTCATCGCAACCCCAGGGAGGTTAAATAAAGGAATTTGCTAAGATAATCGTGCTTGAGCCATGGGAGAATAACAACTTATTATACGTAATAAATTTTTAAAATAGTAAGTTTTATAAAAAATTATAATTATTTATTATTTAATTTTTTATGATCCATATTAAATTATTATTCTTATAATAAATTAAAGATTATCATATAATCATTTCTCTTGAACATATTATACTAGTCATGTTACTCACGAGTTTGTGAAACATCATATTTAGCTGTTTGTATTTGGTAGAAAGGCTCGAGGGAATTACATTCAAAGAGTGTTCTTTTTCCAAGGAATGCTGTTTTTCGGTTAAAACCAAGTGCTGCTCACAAGTGACATCTATATGCTTTTGGACAAAGTCTCCAATATTCTCTAATATTTCAATGATGTATGGTATATGACCATTCCACTTACTAATACTCGTGAATGCTTGGCAATTACACCTCGAATAGATGTTATTCGACATTCAATCTGTTGCATAGGGATCAAGATCTTCACTCGACCAACTCATTAGGCCCTATGAAAGAAAATATTTGATCTTGATAGTTTGAAAATGTTAAGAGTGTTCGAGTTTTGGCCCCGATTCGAGCATGGGTCAGTCCCCAAGATGAGGATAGGTCTAAAGGCTAAGCTTACAAGAAGGAATTGAGCTTGGCCATAGTGGATGAAGTGGCTACCAAAGAGATTAAGAAGAAGGGTGAATTGGTCTATTAAAACTTTTCGCAAAAGATTTAAGCAAGTTCATTTTTGTCGAACGGAAACAGTTGACTAGATGCAATATATCTAGCAAATAATGAAAGAGTTGAAGAGTTAGAAGAATTTGCAAACAAAGGTGTAGTGATTTGGTCAATTCCTTTGACTTACTCTACTCTTTTAGACTAATAGCAACTAATCAAGCTGGAATCCACGGATAATCTCAAGAATTGTAAAAGATGTTGCTTCTACCGGAAACTTTGTAGATAACTCTACAATACACAAGTACCTCTATTACAATAAACACTATTCACATATTACAACTCTTACAACCCTTTCAGAGAATACAATCATGTGAGCAACCACCCCATTCGGTGGCTGTGTTGGTATGCGCTCAGACCCTCTTTACGATAGGGCGAGAGTTCGAACTTCCAAGTTCGCATACTGCGCATTTATTAGTGAACTTAAGTGCGGCGTCGTGATGGTGAGTCATATGCTAGCGCCGCTCCAGGTTTATGTTGCCGACTGCCGGCTGTACGGCGGTTCGTGGATAAAAAAAAAAAAAAAAACATGTGAGCAAGCAAAACTTAACAATTGAGAGCAAGAGAGTATTTAGAGACAGATAGAATAGACGTTTCCGATTTCCGCTAGCTTCCTCAGCGATCCTCTAGAGTCTAGACCTTTGAATAATCTTCCAAGCTTCATCATTACCTATTCGGCTTCTTGTAACATTTTTCATAGGAAGATTCTTTTTAAAAATAATAAATAAACATAAAATTATGGTCAGTAATACGAGGATAACAATATGCACAGGACATAAAGATAAAGGAGGATGTAGAAAGATTCATCTTTCTATTGCTTACTGTGACTTAAGAAAATTATCCAATCAATCCTAAATTTATTATGTAGATATTAATTCAGATCTAAATTTTTTAATGCATGAAATTCCAATGTACTCATTTGAGTCAATTTTCACTGATAATTGTTGATATGGCGATATGCCACGTAGGAAGGCCGGCAATAATTGGATTGCTACGTCTGCTATTTTAGACGAAAATTGACTAGAAGGCTAAGATCAGAATTTCAAACAAATATTTAGGATTGAAATGACAAAATTGAAAAGTTTAGGATTAAATTGGCAACCCTACAAGAGGTTTGGGATTGATTGGGTGATTTTCCCATTGCACTTACATACACCAATTCAGCATAGTGGTAAGAGAGCACATGTTGTTTACCTTTGATTGATGGTATTGCTCAATATAAGCATGAATGAATCAACGATTTGAAACATTATTGTTTGATTTATTTATTTTCTCAAAAAAAGAAGAAATTCATGTTTCCCTTTTTTCATGGCATTGACTAGTCATGAGCACTCTATCGCTTATGAAATGAGTTCATCCAATAACTTGCAAAGTTTATGGAAAATTTTGAGAGGAATAAACGTAAAAATATTTCTAATAGAATAAATACCGAAACGTAAAATAGGTAACAAATGAGATTATAATAGCCAAAAGGAGACTTTCGTCTCAATGTACATTAACGAAAGTTGGTGGACAAACCTATAACAATTTTTTTTTCCTGTATAGAAACTATCCGCTAGAGCTTTAATGAAGAAAAGTTCAGGAGAAAGGCGAAAAAAGTAGATGACCAAACCATAAATATATCAGAATGTATTGTGAGATTCTTGGTCATAGGGATTCTTTATGCTTTTTAATGGTGTGAAATTTGATCCTAACACGAGTGTAATGTGTTGAACACGCAGTGGAAGGATGTATGACTGATCGGAGTCTACCCATGTTGTCAAGAAAATTGCTGTTCCAGATGGTTATACGATGGTACTGTCAGAAAAGTAGAAAGCTATTGGGATTTTAGGAGAATTCTATATTGCTTTCTTAATCTTTCAGTATGTGATTACAACCCTATTTATAATACAAGATGTCTAAATAATTAGGGAAGAAAAATATACACAAATCCCAAAAATATACATAATATTCCCACAAAATATTCCCTACAATCAAAATCAATCGAGATCAATTAGTATTGGCAACTGTATCTTCAACGCTCCCCCTCAAGCTTGGCGGTCTATACACATCAAGGACGCCTAGCTTGCTTAGTAGATACGAATGTTGTCTTTGACATAAAGCCTTGGTAAAGATGTCCGCGGGTTGCTCTGCTGTTCTTATCCCTCTTGTTCTAATCACCCCACTATGAATCTTGTCTTGGATGAAGTGACAATGAATTTCTATATGCTTCGTCCTTTCATGGAATACTGGGTTCATTGCAAGTTTAAGTGCAATATCATTATCACAAAATAAAACAGTGGGTTCTTTTATCCGTAAGCCAAGATCTTGAAGAAGGCCTCTTATCTAGACTATCTCACAATTAGTCTTTGCCATTGCTCAATATTTTGCCTCGGCGGATGATAAAGATACGGTTGATTGTTTCTTTGTCTTCCATGAAATTAGAGAATCCCCCAGTTTTTATACAAAAACCTGTAACTTATCTTCTACTCATGGGACAAGTAGCATAATCCATGTCACAATATGTTGTCATCTCCATATTGTTGTATCAGGACAGCAATATTCCCAATTCGAGACATCCTTTCAAGTATTTTATGACCTTCAATGCTGCATCCATGTGAGCTATTTCGGAGCGTGCATAAATTGGCTAAGAATCTGAACTACATAATAGATGTCTGGCCTGATCATGGTCAAATAGATAAGTTTTCCAACGAGTCTTTGATAAGCGAAGGATCTTTAAGCAAAGGATCATTGTTTATGGGTGACAATCCTTTGTCATATTCAGCTGTTGTCAACCTGATATTTTGATCGATTGGAATAATAGCTGGCTTAGATCCCAACAAACCCGCTTCCGATACAATTTCTAAGACAAATTTCTGTTGGCTAAGACAGATGCCCTTATTTGACCACGCAATTTCTATTCCAATGAAATATTTGGGAGATCCCAAATTCTTAATATGAAATGTAGAATGCAGATACTTCTTGAATCTCTCAATGGCAGGCGCATCATTTTCCATAATGAGTATATCGTTAACATATATAAGTAAGTAGATTGACGACGTACCTTATTTCCATGTAAATAAAGCATAGTTATGCTTAGATTGCTGGAATTTTGCCGTTGCAAGTGCATCGGTGAATTTGGCATACCATTGATGAGAAGCTTGTTTGAGCCCATATAGGGATTTACGAAGACGATACACACTATCCTCCCCCTGTCTGCGAAATCCCGGTGGAATATCCATATAAATTTCTTCTTTAAGATCCCCATGTAAGAAAGCATTATGGAATATATATATATATCCTCACTAACTTTTTGTTGCAACACCAATTTGCATCCTCTACTTTTGAAATTGATACTACCGTGTGACTTATAATTAGGCTTTAAATTAGACCAAATATCAGTTGATGTTATAGCTGATGAAATTGTCATTTCTTCCAAAAATCTATATCAATATATAAATTCGTAAAACTAATGCATTTGTCCATTCTGAACAATTTACAAAGGAAAAAAAAATAAATAGAACTTTCTTCGAGGGCTACTTATAAATTTTTTTGAGCTTGTGTAATTTATATGTAGGTGGTAAGCTTAGAGAAACTATTCACATTATGCACATATTTTTTACGCGGACTGCCACGTCAATTTTTATTGGGTCAAAATAGTGATGTGAACTATCAGCCCGCTCAACCGAGTCAGCACTTATTTTTTTTTTCTCTGTTTCTATTCCTTCTTTGTGGCTAACGTGACATTTCCTCTTTCCTGAGGAAAAGTTACAGAGAAGAGTTGATGGCAAAGTGGGCCTCAGTCCAATTTTAATCTTTTCGGAGCCCAGAACTTTCGAAAGTACACACAGATGCACCAAAACGGGGCCCAAGACAGGGGGAGTGGCGCTTCTTTAGCGAGTTGACTCGCGATCTCACCTCGAACTTAGTCATACTATGAGTTTCGATCGAGCCGACACTAAGTTTTGACCTGCGAATCCATGGGATTTCACGAGTTAGCTCAAAATCTTAACTCCGTTGGCTGTCTCTGTCGTTTTACATGCGGTCGGCAAAAAAAAAAAAAAAAAAATGTTTCCATATCGAGCATGATCAAGTGCTAGAGACGCTAACAATGCTAAACCATTAAAAGATGTCAAAGCTTTCAACTGTTTATGCTAAACCACACGTGCAATAAAATGATGAACGGCACTATCCGAACATTAACTTTTTAAGGTTCGTTTGCTCAGTGATTCATTTCCTAGAGTATCTATCTCTAGTTTGATTATATTGCACTAAATCAATCAACTTTTTGAGAAATGATGGGTCCCGTGAGGTACTTTAATATCTAGTGCGTTATAATTGAGATTTTTTGTCATAGGTGTTTGAAATATAAAATTTCAACTATTATTTATATATATCAATGTATGGGAAAAAGATTATCCTATTTTGATTTTGTACAATTTTTTCCTAAAAACACGTTAGTATTCCTTTTTTTTTTGTTGGTTTTTGTGGAATTTCTTACTTTTTCTTGGAATTTTAATTTAAAAAATAATTGGCCGGTCAGAGTGACAGGCCTTGCGTAGCCAGATGATTAGACCTCTTAATATTTTTGCATCCGAGCTGTAGAAAGAATTTGGAAATTATACAACTAGGAAGAAATTTCAAACAATAACTTTCATTAATCAACTAGTCTAGCAAATGGGGATGTAGCTCAAATGGTAGAGCGCTCGCTTTGCATGCGAGAGGTACAGGGTTCGATCCCCTGCATCTCCACTGTTACTCTTACTAATATTTTAGATACAAAACTATGCAAAGGGAAAGAGTGGATTTAGCTATCTTTTTCTTCTTCTCTTTTTTTTTTTTTCAATTAGTTAAGATGATTTTTAATTCTCCTTTTGCTGGCAGCCAAAGAAAGAAAACATTCTCGTGCAGAGGTTGACTGGAAAAAAAAATGGAGAAGAGATTATGACGTACAGGGTCTGGTTTAATCTGCTAACCAAGTACGTCATCAGCACCACTTCCTGTATTTTATGCACCTCGCTTCTCACTCCACCTTTCTCTTCGCGTCTCAAAACAAATAAAATCGGAGATTTTTCTTCCAATTTGATGTGCAAAAGTGCTCGCCACACTTGGTGAAATGGCACTTTCTAGAGAATGAACATCCAATGAAGGCTTTTTGGACGGGCGATTAGAGATTCCTCAGGACATCTCTCTCCTTTTCAGTTCTCAAGAAGGTAACATGCCTGGATTTTTTTGTTCTTTCTTTCTGTTTTTTTGGTGCAGCTGGAAATACAATACAACAAAGATGAACATTCCTCTTTTTTATTTTTATTTTCTTGAAATGCATCAATTTTTTTTTGTATAGAGCTATCGGGAAAAAAGACATCACTTTTAAAGTATATTGTGGCATATGCCATACCAATTTCCACACTGTCAAATGTGAATGCGGACTAATTTCTTATCCCATTGTACTCGGGTACGAGTTGTCAAAAACATCATTCTTTTCAATTTTCTTAGGTAATTGAATTTTTTAGAAAACAATTATATTAATTTGCTATTATATGCAACCATGAGATTATCGGTGTGGTCACTAAAGAAAGCACTGAAGTGACAAAATTCAAGGTTGGGGACAATGTGGGTGTTGTTGGTATGCTTGGATCACGCCACTCTTGTGCAACTTGTAGAAATAATCTTGAGAATTGTGGCCCCAAAATGATCATGACTTATAGTGCAAAATACTACGATGGAACCACCACTTATGGTGGATATTTGCTCATCATGGTATCAAACGAGCACCTTGTAATTAAGATCCTTGATAACTTGCCTGTAGATGGTAATGCTCCTCTCCTTTGTGATGGAATCACCGTCTACAACCCATTGAAGTACTATGGGCTTGATAAAGCCAAAATGCACTTAGAGATGGTTGGGCTTCGTGGGCTCGGACACATGGCTATAAAATTTGCTAAGGCCATGATGAGCCTTAAGGTGACCATAAGTAGTTCCTCACCGAGTAAGAAGAAGGAAGATATGAACCATTTGGGAGCTGATGGATTCTTGGTTAGCCATAATATAGAAGAAATGCAAGCATGTTATGATCACATTAAATTATTGTCTTTGAACATGTATTGTTGTATGGATAACCAAATATAAATTAATGTCACTGTTTTTGTTAAGCGTAGTCCGTGATGGGTACAATGGATGGCATCATTGACACCATCTCAATTATGCATACTCTTTTGCCTTTGATTACTTTCTTGAAAACTCATGGTAAGCTTGTCATGGCTGGTGCACCAAAGAAACCGCTTGAGCTACTTACCTTCCCACTCCTCATGAGTAAACCTAAGCAAGTCTTTTGAATTTTATAATAGTTCTTGGAGAAAGTTTCCTTCATATTTGGTGTATAAGGTGAAAGTCTAATGTTTTTTAAGTTTAGGTAAAGGGATCATTCAAGTTTCAAGGATGAAAAAAAGTGATAACTAAGAATTATAATTAAAGGTCAAAATATTGCGGGAAGAAGTTGCGTTGGAGAAGGAAGTTGCGTTGGAGAAGTTAAGGAGATGAAAGAGATGATTGATTTCACATCAAAGCACAACAAAATCACGAATATTGAGCTTATTCCGATGGATTATGTGAACACTGCCATGCAACATTTGTTAAAAATAGATTTTAAGTATAGATTTGTCAATGACATCGCCAATTCATTGAAGTCCTTTTGATGACCATTCCAATGGATTACTATTTGGCTGAGCGTAGATGAAGATTAATTTTCTTTACATGTTTTCCAAAGTCATTTGACAACTCAGATGATTTTTCAATTTGATCATTTGCTTTGCCTAAGTGTGGTAATATCACTTACTATCTCCTTTGGAATGATGATGTGTAGATAGCAAAGCCAATTCCCTTTCTCAACAATCCTTTTGTGACCCTGTTTTTGGAAAAATAAAACTAAGCAACTAGGAGGATTGGGTCGCACAACAAGAAGTTTCAACATCCAATTTCACATTTGATAGTAAGAGTTAACGGGTCAAAAATGTACTTGAATAAATATTCCACGCTGTCTAAAGAATACGTCATGAAAAATTGAAATTTGAAAATGAAATCCTCACTAACTTTTGTCTCAATACCACTTTGCATCTCCTACTTTTAAACTCAACACTTTGCACCATGGGACTTATAATTAGACTTTAGATTACACCATACATCAATTGATATTATAGCTTACATTATTATCATTTTCTTCCAAAATTTCCAATCTATTTACATGTTAGCCTATAAATACATATAAAATTAATACGTTTGTCCATTTCTCAACAATTTATAAAGGAAAACAAATAAAACAAACTTTCTTAGAGCGCTACGTTTTTTTTTTTTTTTTTTTTTTTAGAGATTATGCAAATTGTAATTAGTTGGTAAGTTTAGAGGAACTATTCAATTCAACTGCTTCAAATCTATACCGCCTATAAAAAAAATCAACCTATTTGTAGACAATCAAAAATTTCAATTTAACTATAGAGAAATTTAGCTTAAAACAGTTCTTTTTTTCATTATGCTATCAACACATTAAAATTTATTACCTATACATATATTAATTTTTAATTTTTTTCAATATATCCTAAAGACATATATTTAAAAAATTTTCAAGAACACATATTTTTTTTTTTATTGTTTAAAATAGGTCAAATCTATACGTATGTTTTTGGGGCGGCTTAGAAGAGTGACTTCGACATTTTGTGATAAAATTAAAAATGTTATGAAGTGATGTTGCTAGCTCAGATCGCCTAGAGGGGGTGATTAGGTGAAAATATAAAATCTTGATAAATTAATGCGAAATAGAACAAATCAAGGGCTTGCACATGGTCCAGATTTTGGAACATGGTTTATAATTTGTTATACTGTAGAACGAACTTTAAGAATAACTTGCAAGTGTGCAGTAGACTTTAACAAAAGTAATGAGAGAGTAAGGATCAAAGAAATTGCATGCAAGAATCTATAGTGGTTTAGTTTAGATTAAGCTTACGTCTACTCTTCCATGCTAACAATCTACTAGCTGGATTCCATTATATGATTAAGAAGAGATTACAAATTTGAGTACAAACACTCAGCAGTAGATCATACTATCTTAAGTAGCACTGACACGCAACACGCGACATGCAACACGACGCGACACGACACGTGACGCATCATTTCTAAAAAAAAAATAGAGAATTTCGACACGTTGGGACACGTTGTATATTAAATGTATATTTTTATATACATAATAAATTATGATTTTTATGATTATTTCAATAAAATTAATTTAATTCAAATTCATAAATAAATAAATAAATAATAAAATTCTAGAATGAATTTACACTAAAAATAATGATATTATTCTTTGTTTCAATTTAACAAATTCAACTCCATTCCAATAATCTATAAAATTTGGAGAAGGAGAACAAGTAATTCACATCTTGGATTCACGTGTTAGACATATCAGAAAAAAAAATTAGGGGTGTGAATTTTGTATCATGGGAATTAAGAGTCAAAAGAGAAGAGAATACTAAGTTTTTTTTTTTTTCTTTCGCTATTTATTATTTTTATTATTTTTCATATATATATATATATATATATATTTTGACTCCTCATTTATTGAAAATTTTTAAAATTGATCTCACTTATCGAAATCGAAAACTCATTTGTTAGAATTCCAACTTGAGTATCAGAAAGTGTCGAGAAAGTTGACTAGGTGTCGGATTTTTCGATACGTATTAACAGAGTGTCGGAGAGTGTCCAAGAGTGTTGGACACGGGTCGAAGTGTTCGACATGACACGAAAGCTTTCAGAAAATGTCAGTGCTTCCTAGACACTATTTCACTAAGTCACTCTTTTGATATTTCTCTCACAATCACAAATGTTTAAATATTTTAAAGACAAGCTTATGATCGAATTTTGCTTAGACTTTGAAATTATAGATTCTAGGTTTCATCTCCTACTTGTTCCTCAGTCCCTTGGTCTCCTTATATTCTTCCACTTCCAAACTAGTTGTTGGATGGTCTACGGAGGATTGTCTTCCAATTTACTCATTGAACATATTTGTATCAAGAAGATTTGGTAGCCGTTGAGTGACAAAGATAGAATCTCCACTTGATTCCGATCGTCTATATAATTAAAGTTTTGGTTTCAATAAGTAGAGTTTTCCTGTTTAGAAAGAAGTTATCTTCAAAATTGATTTGCCAATCAATTATATTTTGGTATAAAATTCAAATTAGACCACTAGCCGTTATATGTTCTTGGCCTGTGTTACGTTTTGTCAAGTTATCTCCTTCTAAACTTGTCTCGTTTTGAACTTGCCACATTCTGAAATTGTTTCGTCTATACATAAAGTCCGGATATATTCAGCCTTAAAGTCCGGACTTCAACTTTAACATAGAGTCTATCTTCTGGTTCTTTCAAATATAGTAGTTAATTATATCTTTTATAAGTTCTATCATGTGAATAGCGGCTTGTGTGTTTTTTACTTAGTTACTCAATCGTTAAATGTTAGTAGCTTCTGATTTATTTTGTCATTTTCAAAACATCATAAGGAATTTCTCTTAGCATGAAGTACAGTATGATGTGAACTACTGTCAAGTGTAATTTTACGTCTCATTACAAAACTTAAGATGCAAAGTGTTGATTTTAAAAGACTAGAAGCAAAGAGGTATAAAGGCAAACTGTAATGGAAATTTTTTAAATTTCCATAGAATATTTTGATAGAGTTTTGTCAATCTTTCATTACATATACTTACAACGGTTTAATTGAGTATTTCTGATCGCTAATTTTTATCAAATGTGAAAGCGAACCTTCAAAACTTCTTTATATATAATAAAGTCCTATATATATTAAAGAAAAAGTAGTTGAAATGGATGTTGACTTCGAGTGATGAATTTCTTACTCCGGACGTAAAGGGAGCTCGTGTAATTAAGAGAATTGCCTACGCAAGACGAAAGCAACCTAAATTACAGTTGCGATCTATACAAAGCAATAATATTTATTTCGGAGGTGATAATGAAATGATAACATCACTAGAGCATAGGCAAATCACGCTAAACTGTTACAAGTGGGAAAATGATCTTAGCTATATAAACTCTTAAAAGTAAAGATAAGAGATGCCGATATTTATTCTTGCTCCGGAGAGTGCCAAACCATTTGAAAACCTCAAGAAGACTTCAATGAATTGGCGATGTCGATGACAAATCGATACTTAACATCTGCTTTTGACAGACGCTCCATGGCAGTATTCACATAATCCATAGGAATAAGCTCAATATCCGCAACTATGTCGTGCTTCGCTGCGAAATCAATCATCTCTTGTGTTTCCTTAATCCCTCCAATAAGGCTTCCTCCCACAATCTTTCTTCCTGTCATCGTAGTCTTAATTGTTACTTCTTCTTTTTTCATATGTAAAACTCAAAATATTCTTTTACTAAAACTAAAAAGCATTAAAATTTTATCTTAAACACCAAATATGAAGGCAGTTTTCTTAAGAAATTCAAAAGACTTGGTTAGGCTTACCCATGAGGAGGGGCGAAGCAAGTAACTCAAGCGGCTTCTCTGGTGCACCAACCAAGACAAGCTTTCCATGATATTTCAAGAGACCGATCAAAGGCAAGAGAGCATGCACAGCTGAGACTGTGTCAATAATGCCATCCATTGTACCCATTGCTAACTGCACTTAATAAAAGATAGTAACATAAATTCATATTCCGTTATCCTTATCCCTATAAATGATTTAAAAAAAAAAATTCTCTTGTGACTACAACATACTTGCATCTCTTCTGTGTTGCGGCTAACCAAGAAGCCATCGGCTCCCAAACGGTCCATGGCTTCCTTCTTCTTGTTAGGCGAAGTACGATAACGGTCACCTTGAGGCCCATGGCCTTGGCAAACTTTACAGCCATGTGCCCTAGCCCACCCAGCCCAACCACTCCTAAGTGCATTCCAGCCTTATCAAGCTCGTAGTACTTCAATGGACTATAAACAGTGATCCCAGCACAAAGGAGAGGAGCACTACCATCAAGAGGCAAGTTATTGGGGATTTTAATTACAAAGTGCTCATCGGATACCATGATGTCCGAGTAGCCACCACAGGTGATGGTTCCATCGTAGAACTTCGAACCATAGGACAAGATCATTTTGGGGCAATAATTCTCAAGATCTTCTTTGCAATCTGCACAGGATCCACATGATCCAACCAAACACCCAACACCCACCTTGTCCCCAACTTTGAATTTTGTCACTTTGGTGCCTACTTCAGTGACCACACCGACAATCTCATGTCTGCATGCAATGGCCAATTGGTATAATTATTTTTCTCAAAATTTTCGTTTACTTATCTAAGAAAATTGAGAAAGGTAATGTTTTTGAGAACGTACCCAGGAACCACGGGATAAGAAGTTATTCCCCATTCATTTTTAACGTTGTGGAGATCCGAATGGCATATACCACAATACAATACCCTAAAAGTCACATCTTTTTCTCCAGTGGCCCTATAAAAAAAATGAAAAACAATGAATTTCCGGAGCAAAGTTTTTCACCTTTGTTGCATTTTTACTGCACCAAAAAAGAAAAAAAAAAACAAAGAAAAGGAAAACCAAGATATGTTACCTTCTTGAGAACTCGAAGGGAGAGAGATGTCCTGAACAATCTCTGGCTGCCCATCCAAAAGCCTTCACCGGATGTTCATTCTCTGCTGACATTGCCATTTCACGAGGTTCAACGAGCACTACTTCAAACTAAATCGGAAGAGTTTCGTAATTTGTGTGTTTTGAGATATGGAGAGACTGGTGATGGGAGGAGGCTGAGAAGCGAGGTATATATGGGGCTTCAGAGGCTTGAGAAAGTGGAGGTGATGACGTACCAAGTGAGCAAAACTCGGGGTACATCGTGCGTCATCATCTCTTCCCGTTGTTTTGACCAGTCAACCTTTGCGAAGAAGTCTCTCCCTTTTCGTACTTGCGTCTGCTGGTCTAGCAGCCACGACTTCGTCTCCAACATCCCCTTGAAAAACGATAACGTAGAAACAATATTCATCCTCGGTCTAACTCATGACCTAAAACTGAGTCGTTTATTGGAGTCAATCCCAAACATAAAATGGGGTAATGATAATCGGGAGGAAATTAACCAATTTGAGTTATCATTTTTCAAGGGGATGTTGTAGACGAAGTCATGGCTGCTAGACCAGCAGACGCAAGTACGAAAAGGGAGAAACTTCTTCGCAAAGGTTAACTGGTCAAAACAACGGGAAGAGATGATATAGCCTATTAGAATACATATGAGGAAAACATGGTAGCACTTTCATTACATATTAGTAAAGAGGCGTATATGTTATGCTGAAAAAATGTAAAAAGCATAGGAAAATAAATTGTGATTTGACAAATCAATATAATGAAAGATTCATTTGGATTTAGAATTGATGAGAGATTTATGCGATATATATATATATATATATATATATATATATATATATATATATATATATAGCATTTTTATATACTTCATGCATTATGGTTGAACATTTGTCACAAGTGCGATTCTGGAATGTCAATTTTCAACTATTGTTCATATATGTTTGTGTTTTGTGTATTATAAATTGTGTTTAATTTTGATTAATTGTCTTTATTATTGAGAAAGAAAAATCCATCATACGTCGATTTTGTTTAATTTTTGTCCCAAGAAACACCATTACTGATTTTCTTGAACTCTGTGGAATTTTTGGGTTTTTCCCGGGACTTTTTAATTTTCTGGAATTTTAAATTTTAAGATTAATTTTAAAAAAAAAATTGGCCCTAGTCTAACGTGCCTGATCCCCCACGAGGAGTTGGCATGTCCTGTCAAGGGTGACAAGTCGTGTGTCTCTCGAACGTTCCTCGGAATATTGGGTGATTGGACATCAACATTTTTAGGGACCTTGGTCTAAAGAAACGATTTGGAAATAACAAGTCTACGAAGAAACAATCAACAAATCATCCTCTTAAGTGAATTGCTACATCAATATATTAAACTATATCTTAAATAATAATAAAAAATTAGTACGAGCAGGTAAAGTGGGTTCCATTTTTTACCTGTCCCAATTAAATAATATCAGAGGATGCATATTGTTTCTTTTTTCATTTCTTTATTTTATCTTATAGATGATGCTTTGGCTGCTAGCCGAGCAGACCCAAGTATAAAAAGAGACCATTTCTTGCGAAGGTTGGAACTGGTCAAAAAGAGGGGAGCGATGATGACGCACCATGTCTGGTTCAGTTTGGCCGCTAAGGACTTCGTCACCGCCCCTTCCTGCATCTTCTCAACCCCTATACGACTCTCATACTCTTCGTATCTCAAAACGCACACAAATTACAAAATTCTCTTCAAGTTTAATGGCAATGTCGCCAGAGAACGAACACGCAATAAAGGCTTTTGGAAGGGCAGCCAGAGATCCTTCAGGACATCTCTCCCCTTTCAAGTTTTCAAGAAGGTGATGTGATTCTATTTCTCTTTTTATTTGTTTCTGCGTTTTGGTGCAGCTGAAAATGCAAACATCTCGTTTTCTCAAAATGCGCTAATTGTCTTTTTTATAGGGTCATCGGAGAAAAAGACGTGACTTTTAAAATTTTGTACTATTGTATATGACATTCCGATCTCCACAACGTCATAAATGAATGGGAAATTATTTCTTATCCCTTCCTTCTTGGGTACAAGTTCCGACAAATATCATCCTTTTTGTTTTTCTTAGATAAATCAACGAAAATTTTCGATGAAGTGATTATACTAATTAACCATTGTATGTAGGTATGAGATTGTTGGTGTGGTCATAGAAGTTGGCGGCAAAGTGACAATATTCAAGGTTGGGGATAAAGTGGGTGTCGGGTGTATGGTCGGATCATGTCACTCTTGTGAAAGTTGCAAAGACAATCTAGAGAATCACTACCCAAAAATGGTCTTGACCTATGGTGCAAAGTATTACGATGAAACCACCACTTATGGTGGTTTCTTGAATATCATGGTATCAGATAAGCATTCCATAATTAAAATCCCTGACAACTCGCCTCTTGATGGTGGTGTTCCTCTCCTTTGTGCTGGGATTATTGTTTATAGTCCATTGACGTACTACAGGCTTGATAAGGCTGGAATGCACTTAGGGGTTGTTGGGCTTGGTGGGCTTCGACACATGGTTGTAAAATTTGCTAAAGCTATAGGCCTCAAACTGACTATCATCAACACCTCCCCTAATAAGAAGAAGGAAGCTATGGAGCATTTGGGAGCCGACGGATTATTGATTAGCTGTAATACATAAGAGATATAAGTATGTTAGAGTCACAACAAATTATTTTCTTTTATCATGCATAGAGGTAAGGGTAAACGAATGTATATTAACATTAATATCTTTTATTAATTGCAGTTTGCAACACAATCTCAACTGTGCATGCTCTTTTGCCTCTGCTGGGTCTCTTGAAAAATAATGGAAAGCTTGTCATGGTTGGTGCAATAGTGAAACCACTCAAGCTACTTGCTATGCCACTCCTCATGGGTAAGCCTACACGAGTCTTTTAAAATTTTATAGCTCTCCATGGAATAGACTAGCTTAATTTTAGTTCTAGTAAAAGGTTAACTTTGAGTTTTTCATGGATGGACGAAGTAACAAATGAGACTTATAATAACAGGTAGAAATATTTTGGGAGTAAGTTGCATTGGAGGGATTAAGGTGACACAAGAGATGATTGACTTCGCAGCAAAGCACGCTATAGTCATAGATATTGAGCTTATTCCTATGGACTATGTGAACACTGCCATGGAGTGCTTGTCGAAGCAGATGTGAAGTATCGATTTGTCATTGACATCATCAATTCATCGAAGCCATTATGATGATCATTCCAATGGATTATTACTTGACCTAGCATGGATGAAGATTAACTTTATTTATCTTGTATTTTCAAGGTTGGGTTTTACTACTAAGATGACAATTCCATTTCATGATTTGCTTCTACTTATTAGTATGGTGGTAACATTACATTTTCCCCTTTGGAATAACGACCACTACTTTGTATAAATGCAAAAGAGTTTCCTTTTGTATACTAAGAAATTCACGCACTCGAAGTCAATGCCCTTTCTCAACATTTCTGTGACTTTGCGGAGAAAAACTTCAACAACAACAACACAAAGGATTTGGACGATCAACAAGAAGTTCCAAGATCCAATTTCTCATTTGACAACAATTGTGAAGTGATCAACATTGTGCTTAATCCACATAATTCGCCATACTATTTAATGAATATGTCATGAAAAATTGAGAAAAATTGTCGATGTAGATCTGAAAATAATTTATTTGAAATTCCAAAAAGAAATCCTCACTAACTTTTGTCACAACACCTCTGCATCCTAATGCTTTTAAAATTGACGCTATCACGACACTTAGAATGAGACTTTAAATTACACCAACTCTCAGTTGATGTTGTAGCTTACAAAATTGTCATATTCTTCCAAAAATACATATCAGTACATAAGTACATATAAAACCAATGCATTTGTCCATTTCAACGATTTTAAAAGGAAAACAAATAAATGGAACTTTCTTAGAGGGCTACTTAGAATTCTTTTTGAGCTTATGCAAATTGTACGTAGATGGTAAGTTTAGAGGAACTATTTCAATTCAATTTCTCGATATATACACGGCCTATAAAATTCAAAGAATCCATCTGTCTCTAAACATTTAAAATTTGAATTTTACCCAAGACATATGTAATCAAAAACATTTTCAACTTCCAATTCTATTATCAACACTTTGAATTTAGTTCTATCTATATTATTACAATTTTTCCTAAAGACGTTTGTTAAAAAGATTTTCAACTTCCAAGAACATATCTAATACAAAACATTTGGTTGTCCGGATTTCTAATCAAGATAGGACTGGATAAGACAGGATATGAAATTCTGGGATTTTTTTATATCTTGTCTATTGTTTGGTGAATCGAAGTATAAAAGTCGGATATATTCACATCATATCATGTACATTTTTTTGATATGAATGTCATGTCATTATAAATGAACCTAAATGTTCATAAACGGAGATGATGAAAATAGTTCCTCTAGTTTGACTATATTGCACTAAATCAATTAACCTTTTGAGAAATGATGGGTCCCGTGAGGTACTTCAATATCTAGTGTGCTATAATTGAGATTTTTTTTTTTTTTTGTCATAGGTGTTTGAAATATAAAATTTCAACTATTATTTATATATATCAACGCTTGATGTATCACGAATTGTCTTTAATATGGGAAAAAGATTATCCTATTCCGATTTTGTACAATTTTTTTCCTAAAAGAACATTAGCATTCCTTTTTTTTTGGTTGGTTTTTGTGGAATTTCTTACTTTTTCTTGGAATTTTAATTTAAAAAATAATTGGACAGTCAGAGTGACAGGCCTTGCGTAGCCAGATGATTAGACCTCTTAATTTTTTTGCATCCGAGCTGTAGAAAGAATTTGGAAATTATACAACTAGGAAGAAATTTCTAACAATAACTTTCGTTAATCAACTAATCTAGCAAATGGGGATGTAGCTCAAATGGTAGAGCGCTCGCTTTGCATGCGAGAGGTACAGGGTTCGATCCCCTGCATCTCCACTGTTGCTCTTACTAATATTTTAGATACAAAACTATGCAAAGGGAAAGAGTGGATTTAGCTATCTTTTCTTCTTTCTTCTTTTTTTTTTTTTTTTTCAATTAGTTAAGATGATTTTTAATTCTCCTTTTGCTCGCAGCCAAAGAAAGAGAACAAGGTTGACTGGGAAAAAAAATGGAGAAGAGATTATGACGTATGTGGTCTGGTTTAATCTGCTAACCAAGTACGTCATCAGCACCACTTCCTGTATTTTATGTACCTCGCTTCTCACTCCACCTTTCTCTTCGCGTCTCAAAACAAATAAAATCAGAGATTTTTCTTCCAATCTGATGTGCAAAAGTGCTCGCCACACTTGGTGAAATGGCACTTTCTAGAGAATGAACATCCAATGAAGGCTTTTTGGACGGGCGATTAGAGATTCCTCAGGACATCTCTCTCCTTTTCAGTTCTCAAGAAGGTAACATGCATGGATTTTTTTTGTTCTTTCTTTCTGTTTTTTGGTGCAGCTGGAAATACAATACAACAAAGATGAACATTCCTCTTTTTTATTTTTATTTTCTTGAAATGCATCAAATTTTTTTTTTTGTATAGAGCTATCGGGAAAAAAGACATCACTTTTAAAGTAATATATTGTGGCATATGCCATACCAATTTACACACTGTCAAATGTGAATGCGGACTAATTTCTTATCCCATTGTACTCGGGTACGAGTTGTCAAAAACATCATTCTTTTCAATTTTCTTAGGTAATTGAATTTTTTAGAAAACAATTATATTAATTTGCTATTATATGCAACCATGAGATTATCGGTGTGGTCACTAAAGAAAGCACCGAAGTGACAAAATTCAAGGTTGGGGACAATGTGGGTGTTGTTGGTATGCTTGGATCACGCCACTCTTGTGCAACTTGTAGAAATAATCTTGAGAATTGTGGCCCCAAAATGATCATGACTTATAGTGCAAAATACTACGATGGAACCACCACTTATGGTGGATATTTGGTCATCATGGTATCAAACGAGCACCTTGTAATTAAGATCCTTGATAACTTGCCTGTAGATGGTAATGCTCCTCTCCTTTGTGATGGAATCACCGTCTCCATCACCGTCTCCATCACCGTCTACAACCCATTGAAGTACTATGGGCTTGATAAAGCCAAAATGCACTTAGAGATGGTTGGGCTTCGTGGGCTCGGACACATGGCTATAAAATTTGCTAAGGCCATGATGAGCCTTAAGGTGACCATAAGTAGTTCCTCACCGAGTAAGAAGAAGGAAGATATGAACCATTTGGGAGCTGATGGATTCTTGGTTAGCCATAATATAGAAGAAATGCAAGCATGTTATGATCACATTAAATTATTGTCTTTGAACATGTATTGTTGTATGGATAACCAAATATAAATTAATGTCACTGTTTTTGTTAACTGTAGTCTGTGATGGGTACAATGGATGGCATCATTGACACCATCTCAATTATGCATACTCTTTTGCCTTTGATTACTTTCTTGAAAACTCATGGTAAGCTTGTCATGGCTGGTGCACCAAAGAAACCGCTTGAGCTACTTACCTTCCCACTCCTCATGAGTAAACCTAAGCAAGTCTTTTGAATTTTATAATAGTTCTTGGAGAAAGTTTCCTTCATATTTGGTGTATAAGGTGAAAGTCTAATGTTTTTTAAGTTTAGGTAAAGGGATCATTCAAGTTTCAAGGATGAAAAAAAAGTGATAACTAAGAATTATAATTAAAGGTCAAAATATTGCGGGAAGAAGTTGCGTTGGAGAAGGAAGTTGCGTTGGAGAAGTTAAGGAGATGAAAGAGATGATTGATTTCACATCAAAGCACAACAAAATCACGAATATTGAGCTTATTCCGATGGATTATGTGAACACTGCCATGCAACATTTGTTAAAAATAGATTTTAAGTATAGATTTGTCAATGACATCGCCAATTCATTGAAGTCCTTTTGATGACCATTCCAATGGATTACTATTTGGCTGAGCGTAGATGAAGATTAATTTTCTTTACATGTTTTCCAAAGTCATTTGACAACTCAGATGATTTTTCAATTTGATCATTTGCTTTGCCTAAGTGTGGTAATATCACTTACTATCTCCTTTGGAATGATGATGTGTAGATAGCAAAGCCAATTCCCTTTCTCAACAATCCTTTTGTGACCCTGTTTTTGGAAAAATAAAACTAAGCAACTAGGAGGATTGGGTCGCACAACAAGAAGTTTCAACATCCAATTTCACATTTGATAGTAAGAGTTAACGGGTCAAAAATGTACTTGAATAAATATTCCACGCTGTCTAAAGAATACGTCATGAAAATTGAAATTTGAAAATGAAATCCTCACTAACTTTTGTCTCAATACCACTTTGCATCTCCTACTTTTAAACTCAACACTTTGCACCATGGGACTTATAATTAGACTTTAGATTACACCATACATCAATTGATATTATAGCTTACATTATTATCATTTTCTTCCAAAATTTCCAATCTATTTACATGTTAGCCTATAAATACATATAAAATTAATACGTTTGTCCATTTCTCAACAATTTATAAAGGAAAACAAATAAAACAAACTTTCTTAGAGCGCTACGTAGGATTTTTTTTTTTTAGAGATTATGCAAATTGTAATTAGTTGGTAAGTTTAGAGGAACTATTCAATTCAACTGCTTCAAATCTATACCGCCTATAAAAAAAAAAATCAACCTATTTGTAGACAATCAAAAATTTCAATTTAACTATAGAGAAATTTAGCTTAAAACAGTTCTTTTTTTCATTATGCTATCAACACATTAAAATTTATTACCTATACATATATTAATTTTTAATTTTTTTTCAATATATCCTAAAGACATATATTTAAAAAATTTTCAAGAACACATATTTTTTTTTTTATTGTTTAAAATAGGTCAAATCTATACGTATGTTTATTGGGGCGGCTTAGAAGAGTGACTTCGACATTTTGTGATAAAATTAAAAATGTTATGAAGTGATGTTGCTAGCTCAGATCGCCTAGAGGGGGTGATTAGGTGAAAATATAAAATCTTGATAAATTAATGCGAAATAGAACAAATCAAGGGCTTGCACATGGTCCAGATTTTGGAACATGGTTTATAATTTGTTATACTGTAGAACGAACTTTAAGAATAACTTGCAAGTGTGCAGTAGACTTTAACAAAAGTAATGAGAGAGTAAGGATCAAAGAAATTGCACGCAAGAATCTATAGTGGTTTAGTTTAGATTAAGCTTACGTCTGCTCTTCCATGCTAACAATCTACTAGCTGGATTCCATTATATGATTAAGAAGAGATTACAAATTTGAGTACAAACACTCAGCAGTAGATCATACTATCTTAAGTAGCACTGACACGCAACACGCGACATGCAACACGACGCGACACGACACGTGACGCATCATTTCTAAAAAAAATAGAGAATTTCGACACGTTGGGACACGTTGTATATTAAATGTATATTTTTATATACATAATAAATTATGATTTTTATGATTATTTCAATAAAATTAATTTAATTCAAATTCATAAATAAATAAATAAATAATAAAATTCTAGAATGAATTTACACTAAAAATAATGATATTATTCTTTGTTTCAATTTAACAAATTCAACTCCATTCCAATAATCTATAAAATTTGGAGAAGGAGAACAAGTAATTCACATCTTGGATTCACGTGTTAGACATATCAGAAAAAAAAAAATTAGGGGTGTGAATTTTGTATCATGGGAATTAAGAGTCAAAAGAGAAGAGAATACTAAGTTTTTTTTTTTTTTTCTTTCGCTATTTATTATTTTTATTATTTTTTCATATATATATATATATATATTTTGACTCCTCATTTATTGAAAATTTTTAAAATTGATCTCACTTATCGAAATCGAAAACTCATTTGTTAGAATTCCAACTTGAGTATCAGAAAGTGTCGAGAAAGTTGACCAGGTGTCGGATTTTTCGATACGTATTAACAGAGTGTCGGAGAGTGTCCAAGAGTGTTGGACACGGGTCGAAGTGTTCGACATGACACGAAAAGCTTTCAGAAAATGTCAGTGCTTCCTAGACACTATTTCACTAAGTCACTCTTTTGATATTTCTCTCACAATCACAAATGTTTAAATATTTTAAAGACAAGCTTATGATCGAATTTTGCTTAGACTTTGAAATTATAGATTCTAGGTTTCATCTCCTACTTGTTCCTCAGTCCCTTGGTCTCCTTATATTCTTCCACTTCCAAACTAGTTGTTGGATGGTCTACGGAGGATTGTCTTCCAATTTACTCATTGAACATATTTGTATCAAGAAGATTTGGTAGCCGTTGAGTGACAAAGATAGAATCTCCACTTGATTCCGATCGTCTATATAATTAAAGTTTTGGTTTCAATAAGTAGAGTTTTCCTGTTTAGAAAGAAGTTATCTTCAAAATTGATTTGCCAATCAATTATATTTTGGTATAAAATTCAAATTAGACCACTAGCCGTTATATGTTCTTGGCCTGTGTTACGTTTTTTGTCAAGTTATCTCCTTCTAAACTTGTCTCGTTTTTGAACTTGCCACATTCTGAAATTGTTTCGTCTATACATAAAGTCCGGATATATTCAGCCTTAAAGTCCGGACTTCAACTTTAACATAGAGTCTATCTTCTGGTTCTTTCAAATATAGTAGTTAATTATATCTTTTATAAGTTCTATCATGTGAATAGCGGCTTGTGTGTTTTTTACTTAGTTACTCAATCGTTAAATGTTAGTAGCTTCTGATTTATTTTGTCATTTTCAAAACATCATAAGGAATTTCTCTTAGCATGAAGTACAGTATGATGTGAACTACTGTCAAGTGTAATTTTACGTCTCATTACAAAACTTAAGATGCAAAGTGTTGATTTTAAAAGACTAGAAGCAAAGAGGTATAAAGGCAAACTGTAATGGAAATTTTTTAAATTTCCATAGAATATTTTTGATAGAGTTTTGTCAATCTTTCATTACATATACTTACAACGGTTTAATTGAGTATTTCTGATCGCTAATTTTTATCAAATGTGAAAGCGAACCTTCAAAACTTCTTTATATATAATAAAGTCCTATATATATTAAAGAAAAAGTAGTTGAAATGGATGTTGACTTCGAGTGATGAATTTCTTACCCGACGTAAAGGGAGCTCGTGTAATTAAGAGAATTGCCTACGCAAGACGAAAGCAACCTAAATTACAGTTGCGATCTATACAAAGCAATAATATTTATTTCGGAGGTGATAATGAAATGATAACATCACTAGAGCATAGGCAAATCACGCTAAACTGTTACAAGTGGGAAAATGATCTTAGCTATATAAACTCTTAAAAGTAAAGATAAGAGATGCCGATATTTATTCTTGCTCGGAGAGTGCCAAACCATTTGAAAACCTCAAGAAGACTTCAATGAATTGGCGATGTCGATGACAAATCGATACTTAACATCTGCTTTTGACAGACGCTCCATGGCAGTATTCACATAATCCATAGGAATAAGCTCAATATCCGCAACTATGTCGTGCTTCGCTGCGAAATCAATCATCTCTTGTGTTTCCTTAATCCCTCCAATAAGGCTTCCTCCCACAATCTTTCTTCCTGTCATCGTAGTCTTAATTGTTACTTCTTCTTTTTTCATATGTAAAACTCAAAATATTCTTTTACTAAAACTAAAAAGCATTAAAATTTTATCTTAAACACCAAATATGAAGGCAGTTTTCTTAAGAAATTCAAAAGACTTGGTTAGGCTTACCCATGAGGAGGGGCGAAGCAAGTAACTCAAGCGGCTTCTCCGGTGCACCAACCAAGACAAGCTTTCCATGATATTTCAAGAGACCGATCAAAGGCAAGAGAGCATGCACAGCTGAGACTGTGTCAATAATGCCATCCATTGTACCCATTGCTAACTGCACTTAATAAAAGATAGTAACATAAATTCATATTCCGTTATCCTTATCCCTATAAATGATTAAAAAAAAAAAAATTCTCTTGTGACTACAACATACTTGCATCTCTTCTGTGTTATGGCTAACCAAGAAGCCATCGGCTCCCAAACGGTCCATGGCTTCCTTCTTCTTGTTAGGCGAAGTACTGATAACGGTCACCTTGAGGCCCATGGCCTTGGCAAACTTTACAGCCATGTGCCCTAGCCCACCCAGCCCAACCACTCCTAAGTGCATTCCAGCCTTATCAAGCCCGTAGTACTTCAATGGACTATAAACAGTGATCCCAGCACAAAGGGAGAGGAGCACTACCATCAAGAGGCAAGTTATTGGGGATTTTAATTACAAAGTGCTCATCGGATACCATGATGTCCGAGTAGCCACCATGTGTGATGGTTCCATCGTAGAACTTCGAACCATAGGACAAGATCATTTTGGGGCAATAATTCTCAAGATCTTCTTTGCAATCTGCACAGGGATCCACATGATCCAACCAAACACCCAACACCCACCTTGTCCCCAACTTTGAATTTTGTCACTTTGGTGCCTACTTCAGTGACCACACCGACAATCTCATGTCTGCATGCAATGGCCAATTGGTATAATTATTTTTCTCAAAATTTTCGTTTACTTATCTAAGAAAATTGAGAAAGGTAATGTTTTTGAGAACGTACCAGGAACCACGGGATAAGAAGTTATTCCCCATTCATTTTTAACGTTGTGGAGATCCGAATGGCATATACCACAATACAATACCCTAAAAGTCACATCTTTTCTCCAGTGGCCCTATAAAAAAAATGAAAAACAATGAATTTCCGGAGCAAAGTTTTTCACCTTTGTTGCATTTTTACTGCACCAAAAAAGAAAAAAAAAACAAAGAAAAGGAAAACCAAGATATGTTACCTTCTTGAGAACTCGAAGGGAGAGAGATGTCCTGAACAATCTCTGGCTGCCCATCCAAAAGCCTTCACCGGATGTTCATTCTCTGCTGACATTGCCATTTCACGAGGTTCAACGAGCACTACTTCAAACTAAATCGGAAGAGTTTCGTAATTTGTGTGTTTTGAGATATGGAGAGACTGGTGATGGGAGGAGGCTGAGAAGCGAGGTATATATGGGGCTTCAGAGGCTTGAGAAAGTGGAGGTGATGACGTACCAAGTGAGCAAAACTCGGGGTACATCGTGCGTCATCATCTCTTCCCGTTGTTTTGACCAGTCAACCTTTGCGAAGAAGTCTCTCCCTTTTCGTACTTGCGTCTGCTGGTCTAGCAGCCACGACTTCGTCTCCAACATCCCCTTGAAAACGATAACGTAGAAACAATATTCATCCTCGGTCTAACTCATGACCTAAAATGAGTCGCAATCCCAAACATAAAAAATGATAATCGGGAGGGAAATTAACCAATTTGTTATCGTTTTTCAAGGGGATGTTGTAGAAATATAACGCATCGAAAAGGGAGAAACTTCTTCGCAAAGGTTAACTGGTCAAAACAACGGGAAGAGATGATATAGCCTATTAGAATACATATGAGGAAAACATGGTAGCACTTTCATTACATATTAGTAAAGAGGCGTATATGTTATGCTGAAAAATGTAAAAAATGTTGGGGCATAGGAAAATAAATTGTGATTTGACAAATCAATATAATGAAAGATTCATTTGGATTTAGAATTGATGAGAGATTTATGCGATTATATATATATATATATATATATATATATATATATATATATATAGCATTTTTATATACTTCATGCATTATGGTTGAACATTTGTCACAAGTGCGATTCTGGAATGTCAATTTTCAACTATTGTTCATATATGTTTGTGTTTTGTGTATTATAAATTGTGTTTAATTTTGATTAATTGTCTTTATTATTGAGAAAGAAAAATCCATCATACGTCGATTTTGTTTAATTTTTGTCCCAAGAAACACCATTACTGATTTTCTTGAACTCTGTGGAATTTTTGGGTTTTTCCCGGGACTTTTTAATTTTCTGGAATTTTAAATTTTAAGATTAATTTTAAAAAAAAAATTGGCCCTAGTCTAACGTGCCTGATCCCCCACGAGGAGTTGGCATGTCCTGTCAAGGGTGACAAGTCGTGTGTCTCTCGAACGTTCCTCGGAATATTGGGTGATTGGACATCAACATTTTTAGGGACCTTGGTCTAAAGAAACGATTTGGAAATAACAAGTCTACGAAGAAACAATCAACAAATCATCCTCTTAAGTGAATTGCTACATCAATATATTAAACTATATCTTAAATAATAATAAAAATTAGTACGAGCAGGTAAAGTGGGTTCCATTTTTTACCTGTCCCAATTAAATAATATCAGAGGATGCATATTGTTTCTTTTTTCATTTCTTTATTTTATCTTATAGATGATGCTTTGGCTGCTAGCCGAGCAGACCCAAGTATAAAAAGAGACCATTTCTTGCGAAGGTTGGAACTGGTCAAAAAGAGGGGAGCGATGATGACGCACCATGTCTGGTTCAGTTTGGCCGCTAAGGACTTCGTCACCGCCCCTTCCTGCATCTTCTCAACCCCTATACGACTCTCATACTCTTCGTATCTCAAAACGCACACAAATTACAAAATTCTCTTCAAGTTTAATGGCAATGTCGCCAGAGAACGAACACGCAATAAAGGCTTTTGGAAGGGCAGCCAGAGATCCTTCAGGACATCTCTCCCCTTTCAAGTTTTCAAGAAGGTGATGTGATTCTATTTCTCTTTTTATTTGTTTCTGCGTTTTGGTGCAGCTGAAAATGCAAACATCTCGTTTTCTCAAAATGCGCTAATTGTCTTTTTTATAGGGTCATCGGAGAAAAGACGTGACTTTTAAAATTTTGTACTATTGTATATGACATTCGATCTCCACAACGTCATAAATGAATGGGAAATTATTTCTTATCCCTTCCTTCTTGGGTACAAGTTCCGACAAATATCATCCTTTTTGTTTTTCTTAGATAAATCAACGAAAATTTTCGATGAAGTGATTATACTAATTAACCATTGTATGTAGGTATGAGATTGTTGGTGTGGTCATAGAAGTTGGCGGCAAAGTGACAATATTCAAGGTTGGGGATAAAGTGGGTGTCGGGTGTATGGTCGGATCATGTCACTCTTGTGAAAGTTGCAAAGACAATCTAGAGAATCACTACCCAAAATGGTCTTGACCTATGGTGCAAAGTATTACGATGAAACCACCACTTATGGTGGTTTCTTGAATATCATGGTATCGATAAGCATTCCATAATTAAAATCCCCGACAACTCGCCTCTTGATGGTGGTGTGCCCTCTTGTGCTGGGATTATTGTTTATAGTCCATTGACGTACTATGGGCTTGATAAGGCTGGAATGCACTTAGGGGTTGTTGGGCTTGGTGGGCTTCACACATGGTTGTAAAATTTGTTAAAGCTATAGGCCTCAAACTGAAGATCATCAACACCTCCCCTAATAAGAAGAAGGAAGCTATGGAGCATTTGGGAGTTGACAGATTATTGATTAGCTGTAATACATAAGAGATATAAGTATGTTAGAGTCACAACAAATTATTTTCTTTTTATCATGCATAGAGGTAAGGGTAACCGAATGTATATTAAGATTAATATCTTTTATTAATTGCAGTTTGCAACACAATCTCAACTGTGCATGCTCTTTTGCCTCTGCTGGGTCTCTTGAAAAATAATGGAAAGCTTGTCATGGTTGGTGCAATAGTGAAACCACTCAAGCTACTTGCTATGCCACTCCTCATGGGTAAGCTTACGCGAGTCTTTTAAAATTTTATAGCTCTCCATGGAATAGACTAGCTTAATTTTAGTTCTAGTAAAAGGTTAACTTTGAGTTTTTCATGGATGGACGAAGTAACAAATGAGACTTATAATAACAGGTAGAAATATTTTGGGAGTAAGTTGCATTGGAGGGATTAAGGTGACACAAGAGATGATTGACTTCGCAGCAAAGCACGCTATAGTCATAGATATTGAGCTTATTCCTATGGACTATGTGAACACTGCCATGGAGTGCTTGTCAGAAGCAGATGTGAAGTATCGATTTGTCATTGACATCATCAATTCATCGAAGCCATTATGATGATCATTCCAATGGATTATTACTTGACCTAGCATGGATGAAGATTAACTTTATTTATCTTGTATTTTCAAGGTTGGGTTTTACTACTAAGATGACAATTCCATTTCATGATTTGCTTCTACTTATTAGTATGGTGGTAACATTACATTTTCCCCTTTGGAATAACGACCACTACTTTGTATAAATGCAAAAGAGTTTCCTTTTGTATACTAAGAAATTCATGCACTCAAAGTCAATGCCCTTTCTCAACATTTCTGTGACTTTGCGGAGAAAACTTCAACAACAACAACACAAAGGATTTGGACGATCAACAAGAAGTTCCAAGATCCAATTTCTCATTTGACAACAATTGTGAAGTGATCAACATTGTGCTTAATCCACATAATCGCCATACTATTTAATGAATATGTCATGAAAAATTGAGAAAAATTGTCGATGTAGATCTGAAAATAATTTATTTGAAATTCCAAAAAGAAATCCTCACTAACTTTTGTCACAACACCTCTGCATCCTAATGCTTTTAAAATTGACGCTATCACGACACTTAGAATGAGACTTTAAATTACACCAACTCTCGCTGATGTTGTAGCTTACAAAATTGTCATATTCTTCCAAAAATACATATCAATACATAAGTACATATAAAACCAATGCATTTGTCCATTTCAACGATTTTAAAAGGAAAACAAATAAATGGAACTTTCTTAGAGGGCTACTTAGAATTCTTTTTGAGCTTATGCAAATTGTACGTAGATGGTAAGTTTAGAGGAACTATTTCAATTCAATTTCTCGATATATACACGGCCTATAAAATTCAAAGAATCCATCTGTCTCTAAACATTTAAAATTTGAATTTTACCCAAGACATATGTAATCAAAAACATTTTCAACTTCCAATTCTATTATCAACACTTTGAATTTAGTTCTATCTATATTATTACAATTTTTCCTAAAGACGTTTGTTAAAAAGATTTTCAACTTCCAAGAACATATCTAATACAAAACATTTGGTTGTCCGGATTTCTAATCAAGATAGGACCGGATAAGACAAGATATGAAATTCTGGGATTTTTTTTTATATCTTGTCTATTGTTTGGTGAATCGAAGTATAAAAAGTCGGATATATTCACATCATATCATGTACATTTTTTTGATATGAATGTCATGTCATTATAAATGAACCTAAATGTTCATAAACGGAGATGATGAAAATAGTTCCTCTAGTTTGACTATATTGCACTAAATCAATTAACCTTTTGAGAAATGATGGGTCCCCGTGAGGTACTTCAATATCTAGTGCGCTATAATTGAGATTTTTTTTTTTTTTTTTGTCATAGGTGTTTGAAATATAAAATTTCAACTATTATTTATATATATCAACGCTTGATGTATCACGAATTGTCTTTAATATGGGAAAAAGATTATCCTATTCCGATTTTGTACAATTTTTTTCCTAAAAGAACATTAGCATTCCTTTTTTTTTGGTTGGTTTTTGTGGAATTTCTTACTTTTTCTTGGAATTTTAATTTAAAAATAATTGACAAGTCGAGGACAGTCTTGCGTAGCGATGATTAGACCTCTTAATTTTTTTGCATCCGAGCTGTAGAAAGAATTTGGAAATTATACAACTAGGAAGAAATTTCTAACAATAACTTTCGTTAATCAACTAATCTAGCAAATGGGGATGTAGCTCAAATGGTAGAGCGCTCGCTTTGCATGCGAGAGGCTGTGGTTCGATCCCCGCATCTCCACCGTTGCTCTTACTAATATTTTAGATACAAAACTATGCAAAGGGAAAGAGTGGATTTAGCTATCTTTTCTTCTTCTCTTTTTTTTTTTTTTTTTCAATTAGTTAAGATGATTTTTAATTCTCCTTTTGCTCGCAGCCAAAGAAAGAGAACAAGGTTGACTGGGAAAAAATGGAGAAGAGATTATGACGCATGTGGTCCGGGTTTAATCTCGCTAACCAAGTACGTCATCGCACCACTTCCGTATTTTATGTACCTCGCTCTCACTCCACCTTCTCTTCGCGTCTCAAAACAAATAAAATCAGAGATTTTTCTTCCAATCTGATGTGCAAAAGTGCTCGCCACACTTGGTGAAATGGCACTTTCTAGAGAATGAACATCCAATGAAGGCTTTTTGACGGGCGATTAGAGATTCCTCAGGACATCTCTCTCCTTTTCGTTCTCAAGAAGGTAACATGCATGGATTTTTTTGTTCTTTCTTTCTGTTTTTTGGTGCAGCTGAAATACAATACAACAAAGATGAACATTCCTCTTTTTATTTTTATTTTCTTGAAATGCATCAAATTTTTTTTTTTTGTATAGAGCTATCGGGAAAAAAAAAGACATCACTTTTAAAGTAATATATTGTGGCATATGCCATACCAATTTACACACGTCAAATGTGAATGCGGACTAATTTCTTATCCCATTGTACTCGGGTACGAGTTGTCAAAAACATCATTCTTTTCAATTTTCTTAGGTAATTGAATTTTTTAGAAAACAATTATATTAATTTGCTATTATATGCAACCATGAGATTATCGGTGTGGTCACTAAAGAAAGCACCGAAGTGACAAAATTCAAGGTTGGGGACAATGTGGGTGTTGTTGGTATGCTTGGATCACGCCACTCTTGTGCAACTTGTAGAAATAATCTTGAGAATTGTGGCCCCAAAATGATCATGACTTATAGTGCAAAATACTACGATGGAACCACCACTTATGGTGGATATTTGGTCATCATGGTATCAAACGAGCACCTTGTAATTAAGATCCTTGATAACTTGCCCGTAGATGGTAATGCTCCTCTCCTTTGTGATGGAATCACCGTCTCCATCACCGTCTCCATCACCGTTACAACCCATTGAAGTACTATGGGCTTGATAAAGCCAAAATGCACTTAGAGATGGTTGTGGGCTCGGACACATGGCTATAAAATTTGCTAAGGCCATGATGAGCCTTAAGGTGACCATAAGTAGTTCCTCACCGAGTAAGAAGAAGGAAGATATGAACCATTTGGGAGCTGATGGATTCTTGGTTAGCCATAATATAGAAGAAATGCAAGCATGTTATGATCACATTAAATTATTGTCTTTGAACATGTATTGTTGTATGGATAACCAAATATAAATTAATGTCACTGTTTTTGTTAACTGTAGTCTGTGATGGGTACAATGGATGGCATCATTGACACCATCTCAATTATGCATACTCTTTTGCCTTTGATTACTTTCTTGAAAACTCATGGTAAGTTTGTCATGGCTGGTGCACCAAAGAAACCGCTTGAGCTACTTACCTTCCCACTCCTCATGAGTAAACCTAAGCAAGTCTTTTGAATTTTATAATAGTTCTTGGAGAAAGTTTCCTTCATATTTGGTGTATAAGGTGAAAGTCTAATGTTTTTTAAGTTTAGGTAAAGGGATCATTCAAGTTTCAAGGATGAAAAAAAGTGATAACTAAGAATTATAATTAAAGGTCAAAATATTGCGGGAAGAATTGCGTTGGAGAAGGAAGTTGCGTTGGAGAAGTTAAGGAGATGAAAGAGATGATTGATTTCACATCAAAGCACAACAAAATCACGAATATTGAGCTTATTCCGATGGATTATGTGAACACTGCCATGCAACATTTGTTAAAAATAGATTTTAAGTATAGATTTGTCAATGACATCGCCAATTCATTGAAGTCCTTTGATGACCATTCCAATGGATTACTATTTGGCTGAGCGTAGATGAAGATTAATTTTCTTTACATGTTTTCCAAAGTCATTTGACAACTCAGATGATTTTTCAATTTGATCATTTGCTTTGCCTAAGTGTGGTAATATCACTTACTATCTCCTTTGAATGATGATGTGTAGATAGCAAAGCCAATTCCCTTTCTCAACAATCCTTTTGTGACCCTGTTTTTGGAAAAATAAAACTAAGCAACTAGGAGGATTGGGTCGCACAACAAGAAGTTTCAACATCCAATTTCACATTTGATAGTAAGAGTTAACGGGTCAAAAATGTACTTGAATAAATATTCCACGCTGTCTAAAGAATACGTCATGAAAATTGAAATTTGAAAATGAAATCCTCACTAACTTTTGTCTCAATACCACTTTGCATCTCCTACTTTTAAACTCAACACTTTGCACCATGGGACTTATAATTAGACTTTTAGATTACACCATACATCAATTGATATTATAGCTTACATTATTATCATTTTCTTCCAAAATTTCCAATCTATTTACATGTTAGCCTATAAATACATATAAAATTAATACGTTTGTCCATTTCTCAACAATTTATAAAGGAAAACAAATAAAACAAACTTTCTTAGAGCGCTACGTAGGATTTTTTTTTTTTTTAGAGATTATGCAAATTGTAATTAGTTGGTAAGTTTAGAGGAACTATTCAATTCAACTGCTTCAAATCTATACCGCCTATAAAAAAAATCAACCTATTTGTAGACAATCAAAAATTTCAATTTAACTATAGAGAAATTTAGCTTAAAACAGTTCTTTTTTTTTCATTATGCTATCAACACATTAAAATTTATTACCTATACATATATTAATTTTTAATTTTTTTCAATATATCCTAAAGACATATATTTAAAAAAATTTTCAAGAACACATATAATTTTTTTTTTTATTGTTTAAAATAGGTCAAATCTATACGTATGTTTATTGGGGCGGCTTAGAAGAGTGACTTCGACATTTTGTGATAAAATTAAAAATGTTATGAAGTGATGTTGCTAGCTCAGATCGCCTAGAGGGGGTGATTAGGTGAAAATATAAAATCTTGATAAATTAATGCGAAATAGAACAAATCAAGGGCTTGCACATGGTCCAGATTTTGGAACATGGTTTATAATTTGTTATACCGTAGAATGAACTTTTAGAGTAACTTGCAAGTGTGCAGTAGACTTTAACAATAATAATAAGAGAGTAAGGATCAGAGAAATTGCACGCAAGAATCTATAGTGGTTTAGTTTAGATTAAGCTTACGTCTGCTCTTCCATGCTAACAATCTACTAGCTGATTCCATTATATGATTAAGAAGAGATTACAAATTTGAGTACAAACACTCAGCAGTAGATCATACTATCTTAAGTAGCACCGACACGCAACACGCGACATGCAACACACGCGACACGACACGTGACGCATCATTTCTAAAAAAAAAAATAGAGAATTTCGACACGTTGGGACACGTTGTATATTAAATGTATATTTTTATATACATAATAAATTATGATTTTTATGATTATTTCAATAAAATTAATTTAATTCAAATTCATAAATAAATAAATAAATAATAAAATTCTAGAATGAATTTACACTAAAAATAATGATATTATTCTTTGTTTCAATTTAACAAATTCAACTCCATTCCAATAATCTATAAAATTTGGAGAAGGAAAACAAGTAATTCACATCTTGGATTCACGTGTTAGACATATCAGGAAAAAAAAAAAATTAGGGGTGTGAATTTTGTATCATGGGAATTAAGAGTCAAAAGAGAAGAGAATACTAAGTTTTTTTTTTCTTTCGCTATTTATTATTTTTATTATTTTTTCATATATATATATATATATATTTTGACTCCTCATTTATTGAAAATTTTTAAAATTGATCTCACTTATCGAAATCGAAAACTCATTTGTTAGAATTCCAACTTGAGTATCAGAAAGTGTCGAGAAAGTTGACCAGGTGTCGGATTTTTCGATACGTATAACAGTAGTGTCTGAGAGTGTCCAAGAGTGTTGGACACGGGTCGAAGAAACCGACATGACACGAAAGCTTTCAGAAAATGTCAGTGCTTCCTAGACACTATTTCACTAAGTCACTCTTTGATATTTCTCTCACAATCACAAATGTTTAAATATTTTAAAGACAAGCTTATGATCGAATTTTGCTTAGACTTTGAAATTATAGATTCTAGGTTTCATCTCCTACTTGTTCCTCAGTCCCTTGGTCTCCTTATATTCTTCCACTTCCAAACTAGTTGTTGGATGGTCTACGGAGGATTGTCTTCCAATTTACTCATTGAACATATTTGTATCAAGAAGATTTGGTAGCCGTTGAGTGACAAAGATAGAATCTCCACTTGATTCCGATCGTCTATATAATTAAAGTTTTGGTTTCAATAAGTAGAGTTTTCCTGTTTAGAAAGAAGTTATCTTCAAAATTGATTTGCCAATCAATTATATTTTGGTATAAAATTCAAATTAGACCACTAGCCGTTATATGTTCTTGGCCTCGTGTTACGTTTTTTTGTCAAGTTATCTCCTTCTAAACTTGTCTCGTTTTTGAACTTGCCACATTCTGAAATTGTTTCGTCTATACATAAAGTCCGGATATATTCAGCCTTAAAGTCCGGACTTCAACTTTAACATAGAGTCTATCTTCTGGTTCTTTCAAATATAGTAGTTAATTATATCTTTTATAAGTTCTATCATGTGAATAGCGGCTTGTGTGTTTTTTACTTAGTTACTCAATCGTTAAATGTTAGTAGCTTCTGATTTATTTTGTCATTTTCAAAACATCATAAGGGAATTTCTCTTAGCATGAAGTACGTATGATGTGAACTACTGTCAAGTGTAATTTTACGTCTCATTACAAAACTTAAGATGCAAAGTGTTGATTTTAAAAGACTAGAAGCAAAGAGGTATAAAGGTAAACTGTAATGGAAATTTTTTAAATTTCCATAGAATATTTTTGATAGAGTTTTGTCAATCTTTCATTACATATACTTACAACGGTTTAATTGAGTATTTCTGATCGCTAATTTTTATCAAATGTGAAAGCGAACCTTCAAAACTTTATATATAATAAAGTCCTATATATATTAAAGAAAAGTAGTTGAAATGGATGTTGACTTCGAGTGATGAATTTCTTACTCCAGACGTAAAGGGAGCTCGTGTAATTAAGAGAATTGCCTACGCAAGACGAAAGCAACCTAAATTACAGTTGCGATCTATACAAAGCAATAATATTTATTTCGGAGGTGATAATGAAATGATAACATCACTAGAGCATAGGCAAATCACGCTAAACTGTTACAAGTGGGAAATGATCTTAGCTATATAAACTCTTAAAAGTAAAGATAAGAGATGCCGATATTTATTCTTGCCTGGAGAGTGCCAAACCATTTGAAAACCTCAAGAAGACTTCAATGAATTGGCGATGTCGATGACAAATCGATACTTAACATCTGCTTTTGACAGACGCTCCATGGCAGTATTCACATAATCCATAGGAATAAGCTCAATATCCGCAACTATGTCGTGCTTCGCGCGAAATCAATCATCTCTTGTGTTTCCTTAATCCCTCCATAAGGCTTCCCTCCCACAATCTTTCTTCCCGTCATCGTAGTCTTAATTGTTACTTCTTCTTTTTTCATATGTAAACTCAAAATATTCTTTACTAAAACTAAAAAGCATTAAAATTTTATCTTAAACACCAAATATGAAGGCAGTTTTCTTAAGAAATTCAAAAGACTTGGTTAGGCTTACCCATGAGGAGGGGCGAAGCAAGTAACTCAAGCGGCTTCTCTGGTGCACCAACCAAGACAAGCTTTCCATGATATTTCAAGAGACCGATCAAAGGCAAGAGAGCATGCACAACTGAGACTGTGTCAATAATGCCATCCATTGTACCCATTGCTAACCGCACTTAATAAAAGATAGTAACATAAATTCATATTCCGTTATCCTTATCCCTATAAATGATTAAAAAAAAAAAAAAATTCTCTTGTGACTACAACATACTTGCATCTCTTCTGTGTTGCGGCTAACCAAGAAGCCATCGGCTCCCAAACGGTCCATGGCTTCCTTCTTCTTGTTAGGCGAAGTACTCGATAACGGTCACCTTGAGGCCCATGGCCTTGGCAAACTTTACAGCCATGTGCCCTAGCCCACCCAGCCCAACCACTCCTAAGTGCATTCCAGCCTTATCAAGCCCGTAGTACTTCAATGGACTATAAACAAGTGATCCCAAAGACAAAGGAGAGGAGCACTACCATCAAGAGGCAAGTTATTGGGGGATTTTAATTACAAAGTGCTCATCGGATACCATGATGTCCGAGTAGCCACCACAGGTGATGGTTCCATCGTAGAACTTGAACCATAGGACAAGATCATTTTGGGGCATAATTCTCAAGATCTTCTTTGCAATCTGCACAGGGATCCACATGATCCAACCAAACACCCAACACCCACCTTGTCCCCAACTTTGAATTTTGTCACTTTGGTGCCTACTTCAGGACCACACCGACAATCTCATGTCTGCATGCAATGGCCAATTGGTATAATTATTTTTCTCAAAATTTTCGTTTACTTATCTAAGAAAATTGAGAAAGGTAATGTTTTTGAGAACGTACTAGAACCACGGGATAAGAAGTTATTCCCCATTCATTTTTAACGTTGTGGAGATCCGAATGGCATATACCACAATACAATACCCTAAAAGTCACATCTTTTCTCCAAAGGCCCCATATAAAAAATGAAAAACAATGAATTTCCGGAGCAAAGTTTTTCACCTTTGTTGCATTTTTACTGCACCAAAAAAAAAAAAAAAACAAAGAAAAGGAAAACCAAGATATGTTACCCTTTTGAGAACTCGAAGGGAGAGAGATGTCCTGAACAATCTCTGGCTGCCCATCCAAAAGCCTTCACCGGATGTTCATTCTCTGCTGACATTGCCATTTCACGAGGTTCAACGAGCACTACTTCAAACTAAATCGGAAGAGTTTCGTAATTTGTGTGTTTTGAGATATGGAGAGACTGGTGATGGGAGGAGGCTGAGAAGCGAGGTATATATGGGGCTTCAGAGGCTTGAGAAAGTGGAGGTGATGACGTACCAAGTGAGCAAAACTCGGGGTACATCGTGCGTCATCATCTCTTCCCGTTGTTTTGACCAGTCAACCTTTGCGAAGAAGTCTCTCCTTTTCGTACTTGCGTCTGCTGGTCTAGCAGCCACGACTTCGTCTCCAACATCCCCTTGAAAACGATAACGTAGAAACAATATTCATCCTCGGTCTAACTCATGACCTAAAACTGAGTCGTTTATTGGAGTCAATCCCAAACATAAAATGGGGTAATGATAATCGGGAGGGAAATTAACCAATTTGCGTTATCGTTTTTCAAGGGGATGTTGTAGACGAAGTCATGGCTGCTAGACCAGCAGACGCAAGTACGAAAAGGGAGAAACTTCTTCGCAAAGGTTAACTGGTCAAAACAACGGGAAGAGATGATATAGCCTATTAGAATACATATGAGGAAAACATGGTAGCACTTTCATTACATATTAGTAAAGAGGCGTATATGTTATGCTGAAAAAATGTAAAAAGCATAGGAAAATAAATTGTGATTTGACAAATCAATATAATGAAAGATTCATTTGGATTTAGAATTGATGAGAGATTTATGCGATTATATATATATATATATATATATATATATATATATATATATAGCATTTTTATATACTTCATGCATTATGGTTGAACATTTGTCACAAGTGCGATTCTGGAATGTCAATTTTCAACTATTGTTCATATATGTTTGTGTTTTGTGTATTATAAATTGTGTTTAATTTTGATTAATTGTCTTTATTATTGAGAAAGAAAATCCATCATACGTCGATTTTGTTTAATTTTTGTCCCAAGAAACACCATTACTGATTTTCTTGAACTCTGTGGAATTTTTGGTTTTTCCCTGGACTTTTTAATTTTCTGAATTTTAAATTTTAAGATTAATTTTAAAAAAAAAATTGGCCCTAGTCTAACGTGCCTGATCCCCCACGAGGAGTTGGCATGTCCTGTCAAGGGTGACAAGTCGTGTGTCTCTCGAACGTTCCTCGGAATATTGGGTGATTGGACATCAACATTTTTAGGGACCTTGGTCTAAAGAAACGATTTGGAAATAACAAGTCTACGAAGAAACAATCAACAAATCATCCTCTTAAGTGAATTGCTACATCAATATATTAAACTATATCTTAAATAATAATAAAAATTAGTACGAGCAGGTAAAGTGGGTTCCATTTTTTTACCTGTCCCAATTAAATAATATCAGAGGATGCATATTGTTTCTTTTTTTCATTTCTTTATTTTATCTTATAGATGATGCTTTGGCTGCTAGCCGAGCAGACCCAAGTATAAAAAGAGACCATTTCTTGCGAAGGTTGGAACTGGTCAAAAAGAGGGGAGCGATGATGACGCACCATGTCTGGTTCAGTTTGGCCGCTAAGGACTTCGTCACCGCCCCTTCCTGCATCTTCTCAACCCCTATACGACTCTCATACTCTTCGTATCTCAAAACGCACACAAATTACAAAATTCTCTTCAAGTTTAATGGCAATGTCGCCAGAGAACGAACACGCAATAAAGGCTTTTGGAAGGGCAGCCAGAGATCCTTCAGGACATCTCTCCCCTTTCAAGTTTTCAAGAAGGTGATGTGATTCTATTTCTCTTTTTATTTGTTTCTGCGTTTTGGTGCAGCTGAAAATGCAAACATCTCGTTTTCTCAAAATGCGCTAATTGTCTTTTTTATAGGGTCATCGGGAGAAAAGACGTGACTTTTAAAATTTTGTACTATTGTATATGACATTCGATCTCCACAACGTCATAAATGAATGGGAAATTATTTCTTATCCCTTCCTTCTTGGGTACAAGTTCCGACAAATATCATCCTTTTTGTTTTTCTTAGATAAATCAACGAAAATTTTCGATGAAGTGATTATACTAATTAACCATTGTATGTAGGTATGAGATTGTTGGTGTGGTCATAGAAGTTGGCGGCAAAGTGACAATATTCAAGGTTGGGGATAAAGTGGGTGTCGGGTGTATGGTCGGATCATGTCACTCTTGTGAAAGTTGCAAAGACAATCTAGAGAATCACTACCCAAAAATGGTCTTGACCTATGGTGCAAAGTATTACGATGAAACCACCACTTATGGTGGTTTCTTGAATATCATGGTATCAGATAAGCATTCCATAATTAAAATCCCTGACAACTCGCCTCTTGATGGTGGTGTTCCTCTCCTTTGTGCTGGGATTATTGTTTATAGTCCATTGACGTACTACAGGCTTGATAAGGCTGGAATGCACTTAGGGGTTGTTGGGCTTGGTGGGCTTCGACACATGGTTGTAAAATTTGCTAAAGCTATAGGCCTCAAACTGACTATCATCAACACCTCCCCTAATAAGAAGAAGGAAGCTATGGAGCATTTGGGAGCCGACGGATTATTGATTAGCTGTAATACATAAGAGATATAAGTATGTTAGAGTCACAACAAATTATTTTCTTTTATCATGCATAGAGGTAAGGGTAACCGAATGTATATTAAGATTAATATCTTTTATTAATTGCAGTTTGCAACACAATCTCAACTGTGCATGCTCTTTTGCCTCTGCTGGGTCTCTTGAAAAATAATGGAAAGCTTGTCATGGTTGGTGCAATAGTGAAACCACTCAAGCTACTTGCTATGCCACTCCTCATGGGTAAGCCTACGCGAGTCTTTTAAAATTTTATAGCTCTCCATGGAATAGACTAGCTTAATTTTAGTTCTAGTAAAAGGTTAACTTTGAGTTTTTCATGGATGGACGAAGTAACAAATGAGACTTATAATAACAGGTAGAAATATTTTGGGAGTAAGTTGCATTGGAGGGATTAAGGTGACACAAGAGATGATTGACTTCGCAAAGAAAGCACGCTATAGTCATAGATATTGAGCTTATTCCTATGGACTATGTGAACACCGCCATGGAGTGCTTGTCGAAGCAGATGTGAAGTATCGATTTGTCATTGACATCATCAATTCATCGAAGCCATTATGATGATCATTCCAATGGATTATTACTTGACCTAGCATGGATGAAGATTAACTTTATTTATCTTGTATTTTCAAGGTTGGGTTTTACTACTAAGATGACAATTCCATTTCATGATTTGCTTCTACTTATTAGTATGGTGGTAACATTACATTTTCCCTTTGGAATAACGACCACTACTTTGTATAAATGCAAAAGAGTTTCCTTTTTGTATACTAAGAAATTCACGCACTCGAAGTCAATGCCCTTTCTCAACATTTCTGTGACTTTGCGGAGAAAACTTCAACAACAACAACACAAAGGATTTGGACGATCAACAAGAAGTTCCAAGATCCAATTTCTCATTTGACAACAATTGTGAAGTGATCAACATTGTGCTTAATCCACATAATTCGCCATACTATTTAATGAATATGTCATGAAAATTGAGAAAAATTGTCGATGTAGATCTGAAAATAATTTATTTGAAATTCCAAAAGAAATCCTCACTAACTTTTTGTCACAACACCTCTGCATCCTAATGCTTTTAAAATTGACGCTATCACGACACTTAGAATGAGACTTTAAATTACACCAACTCGCTGATGTTGTAGCTTACAAAATTGTCATATTCTTCCAAAAATACATATCATTACATAAGTACATATAAAACCAATGCATTTGTCCATTTCAACGATTTTAAAAGGAAAACAAATAAATGGAACTTTCTTAGAGGGCTACTTAGAATTCTTTGAGCTTATGCAAATTGTACGTAGATGGTAAGTTTAGAGGAACTATTTCAATTCAACCTCGATATATACACGGCCTATAAAATTCAAAGAATCCATCTGTCTCTAAACATTTAAAATTTGAATTTTACCCAAGACATATGTAATCAAAAACATTTTCAACTTCCAATTCTATTATCAACACTTTGAATTTAGTTCTATCTATATTATTACAATTTTTCCTAAAGACGTTTGTTAAAAAGATTTTCAACTTCCAAGAACATATCTAATACAAAACATTTGGTTGTCCGGATTTCTAATCAAGATAGGACTCGGATAAGACAGATATGAAATTCTGGGATTTTTTTATATCTTTGTCTATTGTTTGGTGAATCAAGTATAAAGTCGGATATATTCACATCATATCATGTACATTTTTTTGATATGAATGTCATGTCATTATAAATGAACCTAAATGTTCATAAACGGAGATGATGAAAATAGTTCCTCTAGTTTGGACTATATTGCACTAAATCAATTAACCTTTGAGAAATGATGGGTCCCGTGAGGTACTTCAATA